>CM067171.1:129231809-129236809 GCA_034093135.1 Erigeron breviscapus | reverse complement strand
ATATGACTCGATCGGACTCGCGGATCAAAAGTTATGCACGTTCGAAAATCTGACGGAAAACTGAACAAAACTCGCGGCGCGAGTTGTCTGGATCGCGGCGCTAGGAGTTTTCGAGGTCGCGACGCGAGGAAATCTTCTGTGACCTGAGACACCAAACTCGCGGCGCGAGGACCCTAGGTCGCGGCGCGAGGACTGAATCGCGGACCGAGGACCCTAGGTCGCGGCGCGAGGACCCTAGGTCGCGGCGCGAGGACCCTAGGTCGCGGCGCGAGGACCCAGTCGCGGCGCGAGGCTCGCGGCGCGAGCCTCTTGAGACCTGCAGATTTTCTGATTCAAACACGAACCAAACTCGACTCAAACCCCATTTTTGACATCCAAATCGATTTTATAGTTGCAAATACTCATCTTTGACCTCAAGGAACATATATAAACATAACCCATATCATAAATCCATTTCAAATCACTAATTGCTTACAAAAATCACCTCATGACCTAATTTCATTAACAAGAAACCCTAATCTGCATTTGATCCGATTTGTGACCCGAAATTCACTTGAAGTCAACTAGAAGTATGTAAATAAACATGAAATGAAGATTATAGGACGAACTTAGCTTACCAAAATCTTCACGCATGTATTACCAAGTCCTAACGATTTATTTCACTCAAATTAGTTAGGCAACAAAATTTAAGCATATTCGACCATTAGAATATCATGACAACCATATTTGCTCTACCGTATATTCTAACAATTCATCCACATAATCAAGTTAGGAGGTAAGATTCTTGTATGTTCTATCAATTTATCGCACAAACCAAGTCATACTTACGGTTTCTCATACGTTAAGTACAACTATGCATGAAGTATCAATCATTACCGATTCGTTCTTATAACAAGTTAAGAATTTACATTTTGAGCATACTCAAATTATCAGACATGTCTACTGTCCTTATTCATACAATCGTACATTGAGTAAATATTTATACATGCATCACCATTTTCGCTTATCTCATGCCTACAATTTGGTTTAACAACATGATTTATACATGCTAAAACTATCAAACTAGTATACCAATCTTTTCATGAAAGTGTTCCTTGATTAACACCTACACATGCATTACCTATTTCCGTTGTATCATGCATAAAAACTAAGTTTAATGATATAGTTTTCCCATAATCATGCAATAAAACTAGCATGTTAAATTCATTCATATATATAATCGTCCACCGACTAATACATTTTACGCATGCATCACCAAATATCTTATATCCTGCATACAACCTAGTTTAACAAGGTCTCATGTATATTCAAGTTCACATACTATTGAACAAAACATCCGCATTGTTCACCATAATGTCAACCTTAGTCCAAATCATGGATGTCTAGACAAATCAACACTAAATTCCTCAGCAACTAAACGATTCAAATTGCACCTAAAACATTTAAAACATCAATGTGACCACTACGGGCCATACATACATACGCATCACACACGCATAACATATATGTTACTTAATCATACTAGACAACATGTCATTCCACTACCAAATCCAATCATAGTAATAGTTCTAGAGTTTATGACCCGGGGGTTAGCTTCACAGTTGCTCTCATGTCAGCCGCATTAGTAGTTAGTGTTTTAACGCCGACACACTACACATGTTCAATGTCTTTTACCAAGGCCAACACATAAATATTCTCAATTAACTGTCATATATCGTGTTATCATACCAACATACCATACGTGTTTCATATCACTACACTAAGGACAACATATCAAAGTTCTCAAGTAATCGTTATCTATCATGTTCTCGTGCCAAGTTCACAACAATTGTTTATCGTTAATTCAAGTAATCATGTCAATACATCATACCACCAAACAATTAACACAAAGGGTTCAAGTATAATCTGGATTCGATATGCTCTCTAGTCATTGACCAGGTATGTATACAGGGTGTACCAACGGCTAACCCTCCACCCAATCAACTTCCATTAAGCATATCGGTTCCCTATTATACACTAAGCCAAGCAACTAACACGAATGATTCAAAGTATAATCCGAATTCGATATACTCTCTAGTTATTGACCGGGTATGTATACAGGGTGTACCAACGGCTAACCCTCCACCCAATCAACTTCCATTAAGCATATCGGTTCCCTATTATACACTAAGCCAAGCAACTAACACGAATGATTCAAAGTATAATCCGAATTCGATATACTCTCTAGTTATTGACCGGGTATGTATACAGGGTGTACCAACGGCTAACCCTCCACCCAATCAACTTCCATTAAGCATATCGGTTCCCTATTATACACTAAGCCAAGCAACTAACACGAATGATTCAAAGTATAATCCGAATTCGATATACTCTCTAGTTATTGACCGGGTATGTATACAGGGTGTACCAACGGCTAACCCTCCACCCAATCAACTTCCATTAAGCATATCGGTTACTTAATCATACTAGACAACATGTCATTCCACTACCAAATCCAATCATAGTAATAGTTCTAGAGTTTATGACCCGGGGGTTAGCTTCACAGTTGCTCTCATGTCAGCCGCATTAGTAGTTAGTGTTTTAACGCCGACACACTACACATGTTCAATGTCTTTTACCAAGGCCAACACATAAATATTCTCAATTAACTGTCATATATCGTGTTATCATACCAACATACCATACGTGTTTCATATCACTACACTAAGGACAACATATCAAAGTTCTCAAGTAATCGTTATCTATCATGTTCTCGTGCCAAGTTCACAACAATTGTTTATCGTTAATTCAAGTAATCATGTCAATACATCATACCACCAAACAATTAACACAAAGGGTTCAAGTATAATCTGGATTCGATATGCTCTCTAGTCATTGACCAGGTATGTATACAGGGTGTACCAACGGCTAACCCTCCACCCAATCAACTTCCATTAAGCATATCGGTTCCCTATTATACACTAAGCCAAGCAACTAACACGAATGATTCAAAGTATAATCCGAATTCGATATACTCTCTAGTTATTGACCGGGTATGTATACAGGGTGTACCAACGGCTAACCCTCCACCCAATCAACTTCCATTAAGCATATCGGTTCCCTATTATACACTAAGCCAAGCAACTAACACGAATGATTCAAAGTATAATCCGAATTCGATATACTCTCTAGTTATTGACCGGGTATGTATACAGGGTGTACCAACGGCTAACCCTCCACCCAATCAACTTCCATTAAGCATATCGGTTCCCTATTATACACTAAGCCAAGCAACTAACACGAATGATTCAAAGTATAATCCGAATTCGATATACTCTCTAGTTATTGACCGGGTATGTATACAGGGTGTACCAACGGCTAACCCTCCACCCAATCAACTTCCATTAAGTATATCGGTTCCTTATTATACTCTAAGCCACACGTGCGCAATCCACGATGTTATTAACCTGTTATAATGTTGGGTAACCATAAAAGAGTTGATCGGGTTCTTTTAGGGTTGCCACAATATTATACTAAGTTAATAACATAACTTCATTTTGCTCTAAATCATCCAACTAGCATCCATTAATAACAACAATTCATATCAATGACACTCAATTTCAATCAAAGCACACGTTAACCACATTGTATCCATTCCACATTCATCACGTTGAATTCAAGCCATCACATAAGTGGTCTTAACTACGAACTCACACGGGGATCCACATAATTCACATTGCACACGAATTTCCTAACCATGCATGCTATATGAAGAGTTTTAACTTAAGCCGTAGTCTAGGTCAAACCGCCTAATTCTCTACGACCACGCATGGGCCACCATTCTGTAACACCCCAAGCCGAGGCTTGAAATATCACGGAAATCATATAGCACAAGGTGGAATTACAATAGACAAGACTAAATGCAAATAAAGGATTCAGTGAATCCTTACAGAACGATAAACAAGTATCAAATTTCATAAAGAACAAATCATCATCAAAGATTACAACAAAACATCAAGGATGGGTAACGGTGCTAGGTACAATGCAAAAGAAGGCAAATGGATCCTTGATCCATATAAGTCCAAGTCTGGGTTCAACCGCAAGCTAACAAATCGATCATACTTCATGCCTTGGAATAACTTGATTTCCTGAAAAGTGTACTAAGCATAGTCAACACAAGGTTGGTGAGTTCGTAGTAATGGTTCGTAAAGAACCAACATCAATAATCACAATATAAGAATAGAGGCTAGACATGACTTACAGTGAGCCTCCACATAACACAACATCGCCCAACAACAAGATTACACCAGACAAGAAAATGTGTAATGAGAATGCACAAATGATATGCGTATCAATGCAAGTGCCAAATGTATGAATAAGCAAACATGCTTATCCTAAGCGTGACCTTCAATCACGTATGCAACGATACCCTTCTGCCATCGCAATGGACAAGGCTGTATCTCAAAATCATCGAGATATATATGTCTATATACTCGGGGTCAGGTCTACATCCAAAATGGGTGCATACATCTATGCACCAGGATGCCGGCAATCCCCTGCCGAGGGTCCAACAATAATGTATGCAATGCTTACAACCAAATGTAAATGCATAAATCGTAACCAACAATCGATATACGATGAATATGAATCAATAATCAATATTCGCCAATCCTGAGTCATCAATCAACAATTCGACAATCATAAATCAATAATCAATATTCGCCAATCCTGAGTCATCAATCAACAATTCGACAATCATAAATCAATAATCACCATTCATCAACATCAGCTATTAACCACAACTCAAACCAACTATACGTACATATACTTCAGAGGATTCTACTTCCTTCGAGTCTCAGATGCTTATATATAGGGTCACCCGCAGCCTTCCCACCACATCTAAAACCCGACGAAGGC
Source organism: Erigeron breviscapus (assembly GCA_034093135.1). Taxonomy (NCBI): domain Eukaryota; kingdom Viridiplantae; phylum Streptophyta; class Magnoliopsida; order Asterales; family Asteraceae; genus Erigeron; species Erigeron breviscapus. Next base: position 129,231,913 of record CM067171.1, on the reverse strand, counting down.
ATAACCGACTTTCATGTATGTACATCTATCCTAATATTACTAGATACTTAACAAATATAAACTAAATCATTCAAACGTGATAATCATCTCAACCATTCAATACT
>CM067171.1:129081809-129224309 GCA_034093135.1 Erigeron breviscapus | reverse complement strand
TTCAAATGGGAGTTTAAGGGATTGTTTAGCTAATTCTTTAGGTTTGACATGGCATCGAAGAACTCAAATCGCGTTTGATGTCGCGACAGGGTTGCACTACCTACACTATTGCATTGTCTCTCCCTATATGCAAACAGGACTAGACAGTGGAAATATTTTTGTGATATCAAAATGGAGGGCAAAATTGGTAGTTTTGTCGCGAAATCCAAATAATGGTAATTGGATCATCCACTTTTAAATACGAGAACTTTGATGCTCTAAAGATGTTAGAAAAAGAAGATATATTTGAATTCGGGATGGTTTTGCTCGAGATTTTATCAGGTAAAGTAAAGATGGATGGTACATTGTTGCGCGAATCTATCGGTTTTTTAGGAGGAGAGGGGGGAGAAGGGGGTTGTTTTGAAAATTTGAGGACGTTTATGGATCCTTGTTTAAAGGAGGATTACTCTTTGGCAGAGGCATTGTGTTTAGGAGTATTGGCTAAAGCTTGTGTGGAAAGTGATCCATTGCATAGACCTTCTATGGAGGATATTCTTAAAGTCCTTGCTAGAATGGTATGACTCTGATCTAATAATATGAAGCACACAATTTAGGGGTACACTAAGTATATGTATGTATGTATGTATGTATGTATTGCTATTATCAGAAAAATGTAGAAGATTTTATTGTTTTGATATGATAAGATCCTGAATTTTGTTATTGGTTTTTAAATTTCATAATTACTAAAAGTCTAAATAAGTATGAGCAAGATTTTACTTGACCGGAGTTTTTTTGTTTTATTTTGAATCGGGCCGCTGAATATATATTAACATCAGCAGATATGAAACATAGAAAGAGTTAACTTGAGTGGTTAACGATTAAAGTGCTGTTCTTTTATTATCATTATTATTTATATTTTTTTAACGTTGTTTTTTAATGCTAGCTGCTGGGTTTGTGTTTTGGGCCAAACATATAATTTTGGGCTTCATATGGGAATTTTGGTTAGCATGCAATAATTTAGAAAACAAATGTTAATAACTTAATATGTTTTCATTATTTTGATTTTGTTAAAATGATTTGTAGTTTTAATAAGTATATCTTTTTGTGTTTTTTATTTATTATTATTATTATTATTATTATTATTATTATTATTATTATTATTACTATTATTATTAAATCTGAAGATGATTATACCAAGTCGATATAATCAAAAACAATACACAGATTCAATCATATGATAATGATCAAATCAATACAAGAACAAGACTATGATCAATCGATCATATACAGAGAGAGAGATATACAAATAGATATAGAGAGAAATATGAGACAGATACGAAAATACACACACATACATAACCTAATTTAGGGTTATGTGACTTTATATACTAGTAGCCTTTGACCATAATACTCCCTAGCCCTCCTACTCCTCTTGAATGTCACATTTGGTCCTTCCAGCTTTATCTTCTGAATATCAACACTTCCAGTCCTCTAACTTCTCTTTTCTTCATTTTCTGCACATTCTAATCACATTTGTTAGACAAGTCATACAAACAACTTTCATTCAAGATTGATTTATTACCTTAATTTTAACAATTATTATTATTTTGTTTTCGTATTGTTTTGATACCTTTCATTTGTATTTCATTTTCGGTCGGCTAGTGCTCATTTTCCAAGTAAAACGCGAGTTCTAACTAGCCAGATGTTACACAAGATACGAAGGCCCTTGGAAAACACACTACAACAAAATGATTGATTATTCACATCTTTTTAATGCATATATTCACACCTAAAAATGTGTTAAAAAATAGTCACATTTGAATTGAGTGTGAAAAAAGTAGATGTTACAAAATAAGGGAAAAGTATCTGTGCATGTAACTTGTCTTCAGCTACTATTGTAGGAAAGAAACTTTATTCGTGTTCATTGTATGTAAGAACAACTAATATCTGAATATTGTATGTAACAGGTCACCGGTTGGAGTGTTACCCGGTAAACAACTTAATAAAAAGATTGGACGTGGCATATATATTTACACGTGTTATTTATTTATTAAAATGAAAAATATCTAGTCAACGTGTATATATATGTAACAACCCTAAAATCTATTTCATTTTACCCGTCTTTTTTTTTGCTTTTTCTCTTTTCTCTCTCAAGATCGAATCGCTTAAACATAAAGCACAAAAGAAGATCGATTCATGTGTAATATTTAAGGTACGTTTTCAAATACTTATGAAATCTCAACTTACAGTAATTAGTAACTAGGGTTTGTTATCTACAGTAATATACGGGTTTTTTATTTGGGGGTTTCCAATTAGGGTTTTTTGTACAGCAATTTATGGTTTTTAATCTGGGGTTTTTCAATTAGGGTTTTTAATATGGGTTTAATTTGGGCTTTTCAATTATGGCTTTCGATTCATGTTTAAAATTAGGGTTTTTTCTACAGTAATTTCAGGGTTATTAATTTGGGGTTTTTCAATTAGGGTTTTTAATATGGGTTTAATTTGGGCTTTTCAATTATGGCTTTCGATTCATGTTTAAAATTAGGGTTTTTTCTACAGTAATTTCAGGGTTATTAATTTGGGGTTTTTCAATTAGGGTTTTTAATATGGGTTTAATTTGGGCTTTTCAATTATGGCTTTCGATTCATGTTTAAAATTAGGGTTTTTTCTACAGTAATTTCAGGGTTATTAATTGGGGTTTTTCAATTAGGGTTTTTAATATGGGTTTAATTTGGGCTTTTCAATTATGGCTTTCGATTCATGTTTAAAATTAGGGTTTTTTCTACAGTAATTTCAGGGTTATTAATTGGGGTTTTTCAATTAGGGTTTTTAATATGGGTTTAATTTGGGCTTTTCAATTATGGCTTTCGATTCATGTTTAAAATTAGGGTTTTTTCTACAGTAATTTCAGGGTTATTAATTTGGGGTTTTTCAATTATGGCTTTCGATTCATGTTTAAAATTAGGGTTTTTTCTACAGTAATTTCAGGGTTATTAATTTGGGGTTTTTCAATTAGGGTTTTTAATATGGGTTTAATTTGGGCTTTTCAATTATGGCTTTCGATTCATGTTTAAAATTAGGGTTTTTTCTACAGTAATTTCAGGGTTATTAATTTGGGGTTTTTCAATTAGGGTTTTTAATATGGGTTTAATTTGGGCTTTTCAATTATGGCTTTCGATTCATGTTTAAAATTAGGGTTTTTTCTACAGTAATTTCAGGGTTATTAATTGGGGTTTTTCAATTAGGGTTTTTAATATGGGTTTAATTTGGGCTTTTCAATTATGGCTTTCGATTCATGTTTAAAATTAGGGTTTTTTCTACAGTAATTTCAGGGTTATTAATTTGGGGTTTTTCAATTAGGGTTTTTAATATGGGTTTAATTTGGGCTTTTCAATTATGGCTTTCGATTCATGTTTAAAATTAGGGTTTTTTCTACAGTAATTTCAGGGTTATTAATTTGGGGTTTTTCAATTAGGGTTTTTAATATGGGTTTAATTTGGGCTTTTCAATTATGGCTTTCGATTCATGTTTAAAATTAGGGTTTTTTCTTATTTAATCCACTGCGGTATGTTAATGGTCGGGAAGATGAAATTGAGACTGTACAGAGGTGTCGACGTGATTTGGTATTTTACCTTGAGGGTGAAATAGGTAATTTGATAGAAGGTTTGTTCTATCTTTTAAGGCCAGGTGATATGGATTCCGTAATGAAATTAGAAACTCGAAGTGATTTTGAAACGTTTTATGATCTGGCTGATACATATGGTACAATGCAAGTTTATTGTGACCACGTGGGTGTACAGTTGGATAACTTTGTTCAGAATGACAAAGATGATCCAGAGGAGAAGATGTAGAAGCACATAAGGAAGGGTTGTATGATACTGAAGAGCATGAGAATGAAAACAAAGTAGATGATGAGGGTGAAAACAATGTTGGTGGTGAGGAGACTGATGACAACAATGTTGGTGGTGAAGAGACAGAGAACAATGATGAGGCTGTTGAAGAGGATGAAGACAGTGATGAGGAATTTGTTGCAGAGGATGAAGATGATGATGTTGGTTTTGTTGCTTCTTTAGACCACTTAAGTGAGAGGGAGGATGAAGTTAGGAGTGTCAGACAAGGAAAGCCCATTGCAAAGATTCCAAAACCCAAAGACTTACCCAGGATTGATCCAAATTATGATGGTGGGCACCATCATCTTAATGACAGCAACATCATACAAGAGGAACATGATGAATTTCTCAAAGACCTTGTTGAAGCACTGACCACTAAGAAAACTGGGGAAGAATATGAAGACCCACTGCAGCCACCTCCTGAACCTGTTCCAACTTTTCCTGTGCATGACAAGGCAACACATTGGAGATTGAAAGAACCAAAGGTAAGTTACTTTATTACTGCATAATTTGTTTATATTACTTGATAAGTTGTTTATTCTAAAACATGATGTATGTAATTGTAGGTTGGTGAGAAATACAATAATGTGGAATACTTGAAGGAATGCCTCACTTACTATGGACTTGCAAATGGATACTCTTTGTGGTTTGAAAGAAGTTGTAGTGACAGTTTGATTGCAAGATGTGGCAACAGGCCACCAAGGCTTAAAGATGAAAGTAAGGGAAAACAGAAGAAAGATGGTGTGAGATATCAACCAAAGCCACAAAATTGTAAATTCAGGCTGTATGCTACTTGGATGACTAAAGAGAGGACTTTTCAGATCAGGACAATGACAGGTGAGCATACTTGTGCTAGGAACTTCAAATTTGGGACTTTAATTAATATATAAATGGAAGAAGTATTTATATATTAATCCATATTTATTATATATATATAAACACGCACAAATCACACAAATACGCACAAATCACACAAATACACACAAATTTATACATATATGCATACAGATATGTATATATATATATCGCACCTGATGAAATCGCCAGCTAGGGTTCTGTAATCACAAGTCGAGTTTGAATTGAAAGTAGATACGAGATTGAATTGAACGTTTATATATACTTATTATTGAGATGGAAAAAAATGATTTATAAAATCAGGGTTCTTGAATTGTTATCAATTTTTGAGGAAAAGGTGAAAAGGGGGAGGGGTTATAGTTTGGAGCTTGATGAAACTGTTATTATTAATTATTTTTTATTTTCATTTTAATTATAGTTCACATGTAAAGGCGTGAACTAATTTTTCCCATATTGTTCACAGGTTTATATGTGAAAAAAATTTCCGTTTAATTCCTCACGCTTACTTGCGTAAAGTTCTTGTTCAAAATTTTTCACCCCTCTTCACGTGAACATTGACAAATTTTCACATTTGAAAATGTGATAAAATATATTTAGTTTTTTTACATTTCTATAAAATGTGAACAAAAATGCGTTTTAACTTAGCTCTTCTATATAAATGGAGATGGCGTTATCATTTGTTTCCCGATTCCCTATGGGTCAAAGTGATTAACAGTCTGCACCCTCCATTTTTGGGACCGAACAAAGGTATCATGTTGAGTAACATATCTGGCCCTTGGATCTCTATCATGAACAGAGCTCACAAACTGGACATGAGTGGATGGGTGCCTCATTATGCTATTAAAAGGAAGATTGGGAATGGGAGAACTACTAAGTTTTGGCATGACATCTGGTTTGGTGAGAGCTCACTAGCGACCAGATTTGATAGGCTGTATAATCTGGAGATCGACAAACATGCCAAGGTTGGGGATAGATGGGACGGCTCAAATTTTGTTTGGAATTGGCGTCATAGTCCAAGGGGTGGTGTTGAAGAAAACCAACTCATCCAACTCAAGGATTGCATTAAGGACGTGACTATTGCTAATACTCAGGATAAATGGAGTTGGGAGCATGGGTCGCTAAAAGAGTTCACTGTTAATAGTGTTCGGAAGCATCTCGATAAATATTTGTTGCCTCGACACTACATGACTACAAGGTGGCATAAAAATGTTCCGGGAAAGGTTAATATTCACGTATGGAGAGTATTGAAGGATCGGCTGCCTACTCGATTTAACCTATGGTTCAGGGGAGTCCATAACAATAACTCTATCCTATGTCCTAATTGTAGTAATGGCATTGAAACCATCCATCATCTCATGGCCGAGTGTAACATTGCCAAGAAAGTGTGGAATTCCATTCAAAAATGGATCAATATTCATATTCCTTTTTCTTTGGATCTTACTGATATCCTTGACCATGTGGATTCATTGTCTCTTCAATCTCGTGCCAAGGATATTATCAGGACCATCATTTATACAACATGGTGGGAAATTTGGCAGTCCAGGAATGTTTCGGTGTTCAAGCCTTCTAGAAAACGAGGTACGATTCTTATGGAGTCTATTATTGTTACTTCTTTCTTGTGGCATAGTAACAGAGGAAAGAAGAGTAACTTACGATGGGACGAGTGGATCCAAAATCCGTTGTTATGGATCTAAAGATTCTTTTTGTTGGGCGCGGATTGTTGGAGGAACTACAAGGGTTCACTATTTTGTAGAATCGAGAGGAAAAAAAAAAGACGAGCATTTGAGACAAGTGAATCTAGATTATGAATTTATATGTTGTATTTCTAGTTTGTATCCCTTATATTATTTAACTACTTAGCGTCTTGCTAATTAGTTGTTATTAATATAACTATTTCTTGCTGTTCAAAAAAAAAAAATGCGTGAATAATTAATAAATTTGTTGTAGTGACACGGGTCTTAACTAGCCAAAGCTGCCCTTCTCCTTCTATGTAGCGTATGTCGTCGAAGACCCAGGTTTACGGAACACATGCGTTGACAAAATAGCAACAAATAACATACACAATTACACATACACATACACATATAAACAATATGGCTACAAATGAGAGTTGTTACCTCCATAAAAAATAGACTAAATTAAATTAAAATAATAAACAGACCAACAGAGACAAGAGTGTGTTTTTTCTGTTTTATGTATGTTTGAGACAAACTAAATAAAGCAAAGAATAAAGAAACTTTTCGTTAGTTATGGTTTTTCTCGACCGGTGATGTATACATCTATTTCCGTTACATGTATATATATGAACCCTTTATTTCCCACAATTAAATAACTTGATTTAATCAAACACTAAGCACGCATGATATTATATTCTTCGACTCAAAATTTATTTAAATCATAGCTAGTGAAGTGATTGATGGCAATATGTTACTTACTCCGTCCAAGTTAGTATAAAATCTCGATAATATATGATTCTCACTTTTAATTAACAAAACTTATAAGTTATAAATAAAAAAAATTCAACTGGCCATTAGCTGACTTAATTAACTAACGCTAAATTATTGAGATTTGCGTACAGTTATACAAGTGGCTTTCATTAAGATTTGTGTTAAATTAATAAAACACAACTGGCTTTCGTTCCAAAAATTTCATGCGTTTCTTCTTTGTCGTTTCAAATGATTCCTTTTGATTAGTTATGATCAAAAAAACCTCAAGGGGGCACCCACAATCCCACATACACATGCAACGTGCGAACACATTATATGTCCGTTAGCATCTGTCAATGTATTTATATAAGTTATATTATATTTGAGAATAGCCCACGAATAGGAAGACTAACTTGTTTGCTTATATAAAAACGACCCTGCATGACCAAAAAAGTTGCAACTTTTATAATTATGAGCATTTCGGATTGGGATTCATAATTTGTCATGTAATTATGTAAATACAAATGAATCCTTGATCTAGTGGGCCGAAAAGAAGTGAGAAGTTTTGCCTTTTTAAAGGTCCGGAGATCAGCGTCAATATTTGAATATTAATTACCAGCAAATAATATTTGACGTTAGAAAATAATGTAATTGTAAAAATCAAATAAATAAAACCACATGTATTAAATATTTCAGATATATATCTTCTAAACCAAAATAAAACGAATCTCTTATTTATACATCAATATATATACGAATGATCACGCCGAATAAATTAAATAAATGAGCTAAAAATTTGATAAACTTGAGCAAAACACTTGGTTATATATTTTGAGGATCGTTTGGTCTATAAAGCTTCAACCAACGATTATTCAGAGGTTGAATCGGTCGTGTGTTAACTTCTGCATCCTGTTATCAGAGTTATGCCATAAGATACACATTTCATATTCGAATACACTTATTTTGATATATACATAATAATAAAGTATACTTACGTCATGAACAGCTTCGCGGATTGTATGCAGTTGTTCTCGTGAAGCCGTTCTCACCTGACAAAATTATAGCAAGATGTGAACTTATTTATTTAGCGTCCATGAACAATACAAGCAGCAGTATGGGCCCACTCGATTTGCGTTTGAGAAGTGTTGGGAAATCCTGAAAGGTTTCCCAACGTTTTGGAACGACCACGGGACACAAAAGCAATCGGCGTGGGTGGATTTGGTAGATTTGGGTGACGACGGTGAGCCATTAGAGACATTAGGACGACTTGGTACCCAGAGAAACCCGGCTGTTGACTCGTTGTTTGGAGATGACCCCATTAAGAGACCATCGGGGCGTAATGTTAGCCGAAAGTTGTCCCAAAGTTCTGATGCAGGTTCGAGTAGATCATCCACCGGGTCAGAGGCGCTACTTAAGCTCGACGAAATGCTCAAGTTGCAAAAGGAATCGATAAAGAAAACAGATGAAGATCGGATGAAGTTTGAAGAGGATCGGAAGCAAAAGAAAGCTGCTCGTCACAGGAAGGAAGTTATGGAGGCGTTTAAGTTTCTTCAGAACCCGGTTCCCACTGATTTGCCTAGAAAGGAGATGAAAGCGCTTCTTAATTATCGTAAGTCTTTGATGGATCAGTTTGGGGATGAATTTGTAGAGATGGGTGGCAGTGACGATGAAAGCGACGAGTAGTTTTTATGTTATCGTGTTGTTTTCGTTTTGTTTTAAAATAAATTGTCGTTATGTTTTTTTAATTTTGTTGTAACTTTTTTTAATTAAATGTTGTGTGTTTTTATAATTTTAATGTGTTTTTTCAAATTAATGTTGTGTGTTTTAATGTTAAATAAATATGTTGGTTAAATATATTTAGTTATAAAAAAAATGTTAAAAGAATTGATGATGTGGCGAAAAAGTTTCAAGAAGCTTGTCTTATAGAAATGGAGAGTCCTGAGGGGAGTCCTGAGTGATGTGATGCTGATGTGGCAGACAAGAAGCTGGAGGACTCTCCTCCTTATAAGCACCGGCCTAACTAGCCAGGTTTTTGCACAAGATACGAGGCCCCCGGAAAACACGGGTCTTAACTAGCCAAAGCCGCCCTTCTCCTTCTATGTAGCGTATGTCGAAGGCTAGGTTTACGGAACACATGCGTTGACAAAATAGCAACAAATAACATACACAATTACACATACACATATAAACAATATGGCTACAAATGAGAGTTGTTTCCTCCATATAAACAATAGACTAAAATAAAACTAATAAACAGACCAAGAGAGACACGAGTATCTTTTTTTCTGTTTCATGTATTTTTGAGACAAACTAAATAAAGCAAAGAATAAAGAATCTTTTCATTTGTGATGGTTTTTCTCGACCGGTAATCTATACATCTATTTCCGTTACATGTATATATGAACCCTCTTTTTTTCCAATCCTTATTTAGTAGTTGGATTAAATAACTTATGGCACAGGGTAACACCACCAGGAAAAAGGTCAACCCGACCAGGGCATTAGCGTCGCCGCTAATGCTGGTGACGTGGCGGACCCCGCATGCCAGCAATAATTACTGACAGCGCCGTCACATGTATTAGCGGCGACGTCGCCGCTAATACTCTGTTACTGACGGGGGGGCCACTTTTACTCTGCCAGATTAGCCATAACTGACATGGGGGCCCGCAGCATTAGCGGCGACGTCGCCGCTAATGCCCTGGTCGGGGTTTGACCTTTTTTGCCCTGGTCGTGTTAGCTTTCTCGTAACTTATTTAATTCAACTAGGCGCGCATGATTACTATATTCTTCAACTCAAAAGTTATTTAAATCATAGTGAAATGATTGATGATTTGATCGCAAACATATTTTAATATGTTACTTACTCCGTCCAAATTAGTATAAAATCGATCATCTCGATAATGATTCTCACTTTTAATTTTCAAAAACTTATCTCTATATATAATAATAAAAACCAATTGTGATTACATCATCATTTGTCTAATTATCTTACTTGGCAACTCTAAATATTATTAAAAAACTATTTTCTTTTTCACTAAGTAATTTATGACATCATTATAACATTAAAACTAAATTACTTAATTTATTATATACTTTTTAAATTCTTATCATATAGTTTAATAAATATCTTTATGCATATTCTTAAAGTATATATTTTTCGATCAATATGACAAAATTGAATCAATTAATTCACATTTTATTATTTCATGAATATATATAACCATTATCATTTTCTCACTATTCAAAGTTTTTATTAAACAACCCGGGTTTCTTTAGCTAGTAATTAATAAAATACAACTGGCCATTATTTGACTTAATTAACACTTAATTATATATTGAGATTTGTGTTCAATTATACAAGTGGCTTTCATTAAGATTTGTGTTAATTAAATCAACAAAATACAACTGGCTTTCAATCCAAAAAGTTCCATGTCGTTTCTTCTTTGTCCCTTTTAATGATTCCTTTTGATTAGTTATGATCAAAAAAACCTCAAGGGGGCACCCACAATCCCACATACACATGCAACGTGCGAACACATTATATGTCCGTTAGCATCTGTCTATGATTATCTATAAGTTATATTATATTTGAGTCTAGCCCACGATTAGGAAGACTAACTTGTTTGCTATATAAAATCGACCCTAGATGACCAAATAGTTGCAACTTTTATACACATTTGGGATTAGGATCCATATATATATGTGTCATGTATATTGTAATTATCTAAACGTCAATGTGTTTTTGATTTAACAGTTTAAGGGAAAGTAAAAGGCTTGGTCTCTGAAAGTTCAGGTTTCAAATTCAAACAATAACGTTTTAATTAAAAAAAAGAGTAACTACTAACGACTAACATTTGACCATATATAAATATATATATGTATACATATATATATAATTAATTATTAACTAACTGGATAAATTGCATAAATGAAACCACACGTTATTAATAATTTCAAAATTCTTCTGATCCAAGATAAATCGAATCTCTTATTTATACATCAATAATAATATAAATGATCACATCGAATAAATTAAATAAATGAGCTAAAAATTTGATAAACTTGAGCAAAACACTTATATATTTTGAGGATCGTTTGGTCTATAAAGCTTCAACCAACGATTATTCAGAGGTTGAATCGGTCGTGTGTTAACTTCTGCATCCTGTTATCAGAGTTATGCCATAAGATACACATTTCATATTCGAATACACTAGTTTTGATATATACATAATAATAAAGTATACTTACGTCATGAACAGCTTCGCGGATTGTATGCAATTGTTCCCGTGAAGCCGTTCTCACCTGACAAAATGATAGCCATATGTGAACCGATTTATTTAGCGTGTTGTTACATTAACTTGACTGTTAGTATCAAGGGTATTATAAAAAGAAAAAAAATATAGTCAAAGAAAAATTGTTACCTTTTTGACAATGGTCCAAATAACATTTTGGGTGCACGGAGGAGTGGTTAGTGAGCCCATATATCTATAATATTTTCTGCTCCCAATTTTTATTTGTCGTGGATCAAGAATTCCCACGCTTGTTTCCACTCCTTTTGTAGAAGCCGATGCTTTAAAATATGGTTCCATCTGATTAAATAACATACATTAAAATTACAAAATTATTATGTGGGTCAAAAGAGCATCTACATCTCACATCTGTTATCTCATTGAAGACGAGATTGGGTAAGAGTGTTATTTTTTCAAAAAATTACTCATCAATTAACATGTGGTAGCTAGATTCAAGTTGATTTCAACAACTTGTAAATGTAGGTGAAATGTGGACTGTGGATTTTTTTTATTGCTTTTTTAAAATCATATTACTTAAATAAAAAATTGATGACCTACCATTGATAAAAGAGAATCAGGACGACCAATTTTGTACATGATTCCAATCACTGCAATTTTCCCATCTGTACTTTGATGAACCAAGTGTAACTCCAGATTTAACCTGAAAATGTATGTAACACAAATTATGGTTTTCCAAGTGATTATTTTTGTGACCGAAATCGAGAATATTTTGGTACTACTATATTATATACCTTCGGCCATTGATCGTGTGTTCAGAAGGAGCGTGCCAATGTAGCTGGTTTAGCTGATACTCGGTTTCGTTTATATGAATATGTCCTGCTCCCCCGATCCATTTCAACTATATATAATATACGTAAGAGTAAGAAAAAAAAAATAATTGCCATCATTTCATATATATAGATTAATTTAATTTAGTACATTAATTTATAGAATTATCAAGTAAAAACAAAAGAGTTTTCTTGCCTAATAATAATTTCAATAAGAAAATTGTAAGCACGTACCATCATATCGTGGCCTCGGTTGATAAGAGTCGAGTTAGCAGATTTGTAATCTCGATTAAGTCTTCCAAGTTGTGATGTTATTTGAACCCTTTTATGAGAAAGATCAATTGGTGACTGCAAATCTCCTTGATTACACATGCTCCATTCAGAATGAATCTCTCCCCAATGTAGTGGTCCATTTGGACTGTTTACATCATACGTGAACTCGTGTTCATCATCTACATTATTATCAGTAAGTTAAACTATCATTATATACAAACATATACGTACATTAATTAATAATGTTGAAGTTAAAGCAATATTATCAAATCAAGAGACTCACCAACTTCTTGAGATGTTGAAAGGTACCAAAAAGATGATGAAAAGAGCAATGAAGATGGAAGAAAACCATAAGCTTTTGAAATCCATTTTTAATTTCTTTGTAGTTGTTTGAAATGTTTGCATAACAACTATTGATATTTGTATATTTATATATCACTTGATATGATATATATGTATTGTATAATATATGAAGAGGGAGATATGAAAAGAGTTACGAGGAAGGTGTGAATGTGGAACATATATAGGTGTTTAATATTGACCCAAATACCATATATTTTTGTGGTAACATTTAAAAGAGTTTTTATTTCTTTGTTTCTAGTGATGATCGAGTATTTTAAAAACTTTATTCTCCAGATGATATGGGTCTTTTGGCAGGTGAAGTTTGGAAACACGTACAAAAAGACATGTGAATTTGACGAACACTAATTAAAAATTACTCGTACAACTCTTAAAAGAAATCCTGGAGTTGCTGCGCGCGTATGAAAGAAAATATTTGGAACCTTCTCGATAAGAAAATTTTAAACAAAAAAATTCTAAAAACTACAAATAAATTAAAAAGGATAAAGGACAATATTTTGTCTTTTAAACCACATTAAATCCCCATCATTTCATCCTATAAGAATTATAATAATATTATACAAGATCAACTCACTAAACAATATTGATAACAACTATTACGTACCCCATCTATTTATGGATTGGTAGATGCCTACAATTTTACTTTTATCTTAAAAGGAAAATATTCCAATCTATGTTAAATCCAAAAAAAGCATAATTTAGATTATCTATTCATCCAAATCAACCGTCTATAGTTAATATAGCTTTTATTTATTGTTGGATATAAACTTATATATATTACACATTAAAAACGAATATATGGATATTTTTAAAATATCATCTATCATTAACAAAAATTTATCTTAATAACTGTCTATTGTTAAATGAAAAAAAATTGTATGGACGTTCTTGAAGTATCAACATTAGATAGGTGAATCGATATACTTTTGACGGCTTTTTAACTTTCAGTTTTTTGGTGTATTTACACATGTACAAGTTATATAACTTACACATGTGAAAGTAAGATATCTAATAAAATTATTATTGTAGTTCATTTACACATATGAAAGTTGTGGGTTATTTGTTGAAAATGGATGAATACGATATAGTCGTAGCCTTTAGCCGAGAGAGCGTAGCCCGTTCAGGACGAGTGAAGTCCTCAAGGGTATTTATAAAAGGTTGAACGGATTTGGGAATGGTTTGAGTTTAATGGGCGTCTGAGTGGAGATCCAATTAAGATGGTGGTGGTTGGATACAGTACAAGCTCCGTCCTTAGTCGCATGGGCTCACCCCCGGAGATGGTTTTATATTTTACATGTGAAAGCAAGGTTTACATATGTGAAAATACAGAAATGCAAAAATAGAAAACGAAAATTAAAAAGTTGGCAAAAATATATCAAGTGACCTCTCTGATGAAAGAGTACCAAATGTTAAAGAAATGTACATAGTTTTTATGATCTATCAATGTATGATTTTGGAGATAAAAGATTATGAACAAATTAAATGAAACTAATGATTTATTAAGATAAAATATCAAGATTGTTTTTTTTTATTTTTTAAATGAAGGTTCATTCCGTAACTACCATCGTGGTTGTTACCAACAAGGATCCCCCATTCCAAAAGGTTACTGGACCGGTCGTTAATTAGGCCCAAAATTGTGATTGGATAATTGGGGACTAATTTTGCTCATGGAGTAAAAAAGTTGTTTTTCTAACAATAAAAATGACACGTATCACGAATGTAGTAGGTAATGTTTTTCGGAAGTTTGTTACATTAAAACTTAATTAATTAACTTGATTAGAAATTTAGAATAAACAACAATAGACTGAAACTTCAAGACTTCAAGTTATGAAACAGTTGCATAAAAATATATTGTTTAATCTGAGTATTTTAAACTAACAAATTGTCTTTAATTAGTAACCGTTAGAAAACAAAGACGTAGATCTTTGTTTTGTTGACAATAAAAAAGAACATGATAGACAGGAAGTTGTTGGGTTTGATAGGAAATTATTCACTCTCCAATTTTATATTCATGTATGTATTTCCTTTTACACAATTACATTTAAATCAATAACCTATACGTACTACTCGCCGTTTCCATCACCATCAGTTGCCGCTAGTGGTACTATATAACCCTCGTTTGGTACCGGTTCGTACTGGATTTGACAATGGGCAAGAAGACTAACATGAAGGGTATAAATCTTTATTGCTAAATTTTTTTTTACGTAACTGAATATTATAACATAAAAGTACATTATTTTCCTTAAACACATCATAAACTTGTAGAAATTATCATAGATGTGGAGATATTGGAAGGTAAAATGTCAAAATGTTAGTTAAAATTCAAACACTTACCAACTTTTAATAGATCAATGTGGATGTGTCGACCAACTTTTATTGAATTTTAACACATGCGTGAATAATGCCGTCTCTCTTCTAGATTAAACTATAACTCGTGTCCATCTTTAATTTTAGAAATCGAAATTCATATTTGATCTGCTAATGAAGCATTGTATATATGTACGAGCCTAGCTACAAGCTGAGCTAGGAAGCATTATACGTACATTATCCAAATTATAAGTGCTAAAAGGATAATTTAAAAATATCTAAATACATATAAAACTTACATTTATTACACTACAAAAAAAAAAATTCATTTAACGATCGAAATCGAGTATTCGACAACATCTTTTTGTGTGTGTGTATATCTTACCCGTCTTATTCACAAAAATGATAATTACAAGTATGTTTTTGTGTGTGTGTATATCTTACCCGTCTTATTCACAAAAATGATAATTACAAGTATGTACAGTTATACATACTTCTTTTACGAGATTAAAAGGTTCCTGAGCATTTACTTTTTTTTTATTTACATTTTCACATTTTCATATTGTGCAAATTAAACAGAGGGTATATATTACACATGTGAAACCCTTATCTTACCATTTCTTTATGTTCCATCTGCTTGAAAGAGAATTGGAAACTTAACTAACAGGATACGATCGAGATTAAGGCTAGCCACGATTTTCTTGGAAGTTGAAACATGCGTGAATGACTAATTATATATTCTCATGAAAACAAATAACAAACTTCTATAGGAATAGAGATCGACATATTTTTTTATGTATATGTATATATGAATCATAGAGTACAATAATAAGTAATATCGACCTGTATGTATACTCAATCGTTAAAGCAAGATAAGTAGTATAAAAAAACAAAACTACATGTACTTAAATATTCTGACTATTACGGATCGAATATAACTTTATTTTACATCAAGAAACAAAATAAGTAATAAAAAAGAGAATTGAAGTAAATTAATTGTAGATCTAGCTGATCTTGAGTTACAAATTAATAATCAATGCAGCCGTAGAAGAGGCCCTTAACTAGTTTCTTTCATCTACTTCATCTGGTCTGTAAAGCTTCAACCAACGATCGTTCAACGCTTGAACCGGTCTTGCATTAGCATCCGCCTCCTGTACGTACGTACCACCATATATATATATATAGGCTAAATTTCTCACGAAGTAGCTAATACTCGTATTTATATACAATATACTTTTATATATAGAAAAACACTCACATCGTGGACTGCCTCACGGATTATTCGCAATTGTTCACGTGACACCGTTCTCACCTAATTAATTATGAACATTCAAGAAATTAGAAAACAAAACTTTATTCGAGTTCATATAGTAATTACATAGATTAATTAATTAGGATCTAAATTCTTTACCTTTCTAACCATGGTCCAAATAACATCTTGGGTGCAAGGGGGAGTAGTAAGCGATCCAATATATCGATAGTATTTTCTACTCCCGATTTTTATTTCTCTTGGATCGATTATTCCCATGGTTTTTTCAACTTCTTTTGTAGGAGCCAATGCTCTCATATATGGTTCCATCTGCAATATGACCACAAATTTCGAAAATTGGAACTAAAAAAAACTATATGTTAAAATATGATGTATGATGAGGGAAATGTTTAGCATACCATTGACAAAAGAGAATCAGGGCGACCGATCTTGTACAGGATACCGATGACTGCAGTTTTTCCGTCTGTACTTTGATGAACCAAGTGTAACTCGAGATTGAACCTATAAAAAAAATGAACTTTGTTTCTTTGAGTATGTATTCCATTGATGAAATTAACTTAATTTGTGGAATTTTGATCGTAACAATGAAAAGGAACTATGATACCTTCGGCCATTGATGGTATGTTCTGTAGGTGTGTGCCAATGGAGTTGGTTAAGTTGATACTCGGTCCCATTTATATGAATATGTCCTGCTCCTCCAATCCATCTCAACTGTATTTATCACATAGTAAATTTAATTAATTAGTAGTAGTATGAATTATTTTTTAGTCGTACACCATCAAAACGTTTCATAGTATTATATATTAGTATAACACCCTTAAACACATTTTATGGCATATATATACTGTTAAAAAGAGGTTGTGTATCGTGACCCATATGCATATTAAAGTTTAGATTAGTTATCAAATATTTGAAAGTTTAATTATAGAGTATATGGCTAGCAAGCTACCATCATATCATGGCCCCTATTTTTAAGGGTTGCATTGGCGGGTTTATAATCTCTATCAAGTCTTCCAAGTTTCGATGTCGTTTGAACCCTTTTATGTAAAAGATCAATCGGCGATTGCATGTCTCCTTGGTTACAACTGCTCCATTCGGGATGGATCTCTCCCCAATGATGCGGCCCTATTGGACTTCGTATGTCATATGAGAACTCGCGCTCATCATCTACAAAACGCGATTAAATAACTACGTTTTTATTAAAACGAACAAAACACATACAAACGTAACAAGTTAAAAGCGTTAGGGACTTACCGACTTCTTGAGATATAGTGAAAGGTAGACAAAAGATGATGAAAAGAGCAATGAAAGATGAAGAAAACAATAAGCTTTTGTTATCCATTTCTTTGGGAATTAATATGTGAATATCTTTTAAGGTTGTTTGTATAAGATATGCGATAATAATGTTCGCTGATAGCTTGTGTGCAAGTATATATATAGGGACAGGCATATATATACAAAAGTACAAAAACGATGTAGTTTTCAGGAAAAGATCGATGATATGAATGCGTAATGGAAAGTTTGATTTTGACCATAGACTATGTTTTTTAACACTTAAACTTGTCAACAAATTACTATTTGTTTTTAACTAGTGCTGACGAATATGTTTTTCTCTCGCTGCCAAATTTTGAAACATGCCAACACCAAACGACTCTTGTCAATCAAGAAATTATAGTTTTTGATGGTTCGAAAATACTCCAAATTTGTTTCTAGACTCCGGTATCATAGAATCCAATTTTAGTTTTTTAAGTTAGGATACTTGTAAATTCCATGTTCATATTAGCGGCCAAGACTATACTTTTAACATTCATTTGAGTTTTTTCTTTCTTTCTTTTTTTTTCCCCCCTTTTCCCGACTTTCTTAGTTCAGACTTCATTCTAAACATAACATGGCAGCAGGCATGATTTTTTGAAAGAAAGTTCCAGCTCCAAGTTACAAAAGTTCTAGCTACAAATAGCTAGTCTTTCCAAGCACGTTCTTCACTAACCATATATTCTTGTTTTTTTATATATTTTATACACTCATAACACATTGACCGATTTTAATGTGGATTGCCTATTTCATATAAGCCTTTAACTCTATTATTATGGCGATTTTTTTTTTTTTAATTTATAAATGCGGATTGAATATCACAATGGAAAGTGATGGTGGTTAGTAGGTGTTGCTGACATGACATACAAAAATATAAGTGAACAAGATAAACGGTTATGAATGGTCTATAAATGAAAACACAAGTGTAAGCCGATTCCATAATTAGTTTGTAAAAGTTTCAACAACACATTAAAGAATATATATATATATATAATTAAATCTATTTCTGATATAATTATTATAATATATATATATATATATATATATAGTGAAAAGTTATTTTAGAACCCAAAAATTATAGAAACTTTTAGAAACTTTTTAAATCAAGCTTAATCATTGATTATTCTTTACATGGTGATTGTTTTTTGATTGTTTTTGAGTTATTTAGGTGCAATTTTGGATTTTACATTGTAAAAACATGGATTATCATCCATTATACAATTTTTGGAGGTGAGTTTTATGATCACATGTGCACGAATAGTGCTATGATCACATGTATGCAGGTCGATCATATGTATGCAAGTATTTTGTAAACTAATGTTTTCATAAGATTGGTGACGATTAAATGTATATAGATGGTTATATGAACATTTGTAAGCAATTATATAGTGTAACACCCCAAGCCGAGGCTCGAAATATCACGGAAATCATATAGCGCAAGGTGGAATTACAATAGAACAAGAACTAAATGCAATTAAGGACTCGGTGAATCCATTACAAAACGAAACAAGTACCACAATACATAAGGAGCAAATAACCATCAAAGTTACAAAATAACATCCAGATGATGGCAAATCGATCCTAAGCATAATGCAAAAGAGGAGGTCGATGAATCCTTGATTCATAAAGTCCGAGGCCCGGGTTAACAGCAAGCAAGCAACTAGACTCCACGTCCGGGTAGAACCTGATTTCCTGAAAAGTGTACTAAGCATAGTCAACACAAGGTTGGTGAGTTCGTAGTAATGGTCCATGAAGAACCAACGTCAATAATCACAATATACGAGTAGAGGCTAGGCATGACTTACAGCGAGCCTCTAAGTAACACAATAACGTCCAACAACAAGATTACACAAGTACAAAAAGCGTGTAATAAGAAATGCATATATGATATGAGTATAAATGCAATGCCATATGCGTAAGTAAGCCAAAATGCCTATCTTATGCGTGATCTTCGGTCACCCATGCAACGATACTCGCTTGTCATCACCATGAACAAAGCGGCATCTCAAAAACATCGAGATATACATGTCTATATACTCGGGGTCAAGATCTACATCCAAAATGGGTGCATACATCTATACACCAGGATGTCGGCAATCCCCTGCCGAGGGCTCATCAGCAATGTATGCAATGCTTACAATCAATTGTAAATGCATCAATCATAAACCAACAATCAATATACGATGAACCTGAGCCAACAATCAATATTCGTCAACCATAAACCAATAATCACAATACGATGAACATGAACCAACAATCGATAGTCGACAACCATGAGCCCAAAATCAATATCAATACCAATTCTATACGTACATACACTTGAGAGGATTCTACTTTCATCAAGTCCCAGATGCTTATATATAGGGTCACCCGCAGCCTTCCCACCACATCTAAAACCCAATGAAAGCATAACCGACTTCTATGTATGTACATCTATCCTAATATTAATGAAATACTTAACAAACGTAAACCATGACAATCAAACGTGATAATCGTCTCAACAATCCAACATTTAAACCAAAACAATCAATCAATCACAACGTAAGTAAACACGCAAGTTTACACTTTTCAGCCTGAATCTCAAGCGAGTAGGGAGATACGAAACTCACCTCGATGTCTTAAGAAAAGTTAAGTCGATATAAAGTCGAGTTATGGAAGTACAATGTTCTCCTCGCGTCCAACACCTAAATATCGATCATACATTCACATCAACATTCATAAGTACACAAACAAAGTTTATCAAGTATTCGGCAAAACCCTAATTAGGTTTTCAAAGTGTTTCTCGACGTTACATGACTTCTAAGACTCTTAATCAATGTTATATAAGATAAGAAGTGAATTAGATTAAGACTCGGCGCGTAAAATGGTCCAGAAAGTCAAACTAGGTCAAACAAGGAAAGTTCAGGATTACAACGGTCGTAACTTACGGTCAATTTGGGCGTAAGGTACGATGACATTTTTACATCAGGCGTAAGCTACGGTCATTTGGCGTAAGGTAAAGAACTTCGGCGTAAGCTACGCCCCAAAGGGCCGTAACCTACGCCCAACCAGAAATGAACTGGCGTAACCTACGCCCCATAGGGCCGTAAGTTACGCCCCATGCTGGGCAGCAAATCGACCAGCAGCAGTTAAGTGCAGAAAAAAATACCCAAAACCCCTAAATTCGACCAAAACATACAATCACTTCCAAATCACCCAAACCCTAATTCGCTAAGCTACGCCCCAAAGGGCCGTAACCTACACCCAACCAGAAATGAACTGGCGTAACCTACGCCCCATAGGGCCGTAAGTTACGCCCCATGCTGGGCAGCAAATCGACCAGCAGCAGTTAAGTGCAGAAAAAAAATACCCAAAACCCCTAAATTCGACCCAAATCAATTTACAACGACTTGTAACCCATTATGAAGCATAACTAAACATCAAGAACCATAAATACACATAACCCAACCCACAAATTCGACCAAAACATCACAATCGCTTCCAAATCACCCAAACCCTAATTTAACCCTAATTTGACCCAAAATTAGATTTAAGCCGATTTAGGACTTGTAAATGTTCAAGATGACTAGAAACGCATAAACAAACATAAGTAAGTATAAATGGGATGAATTTGACTTACCAAAACTTCTCCTTGAGCTCAAGCCCAAATTTTGACCTAAATGGGTAAAATGCTAGAACTTGACTTTGATTCTTCAATAAGGCAAAAGTGAGATGAAGATGACTATGATTTCTATGTTATAACCGTTCCAACACTAATTTGATGCAAGAAATGGTGAAGAACAAGAGATGGTTCTTTTACTTGAGAGCAAATAGAGAAAGATAGATAGATAGGGAAAGAATGGTGAAGAACAAGAGATGGTTCTTTTACTTGAGAGCAAATAGAGAAAGATAGATAGATAGGGAAAGAATGGTGAAGGAAAGGATAAGGGAGGGGAGAAAAGGGTCATGGGTGGCTGGTGGGTCGTGGACTACCCACGGGCCGACCCGATTCTCTTCATAAGCCAAAATACAATCGATTACACAATTAAATGCCAAACAAACATATTAACGACCCGACTAACATACCACATAGTCATATAATCACAAATGGGCCCAATTATTTCATTCAACAAGTTTGTTAGTCAAATTACACAAAAAGTCAACGGGTCAAAATTCACGGATGTTACATATAGTCATATGAACATGTTTTAAGCAATCATATAGTAAATAAATTTAATTTAAAGAAGGTTTCTAAAGGTTTCTGCAATTTTTCAAACGGTCGAGGAGATGGGATTGGAAAAAAATTAACTAGTGAATTCTACATGATGTGACCATCGGTAACCTTTGATTGTGGATTTAGTTTCAGATAGTCACTGTTCGGAAAAAAAAAGTTTCAGATAGTCAGGTCAGCTTTCATAATGACATTCATGTTAATTATTAATTTTTTGTAACTTTTCATATTATTTTCATAAGACTTCCAGTAACGAAGCGATTCGGTGGATGACTCGACTTTGCTCCAAACTCGTCTGAGTCAGTGCGAGTCACGTTCCGAGTCGCAATTAAAATTCCTATTTTAAATATTTTTTGTTTTCTTTAACTTTTAAACATAACTTTTCTATATGCTTTTAAATTAGATTTTATTTTAATAGTATTATTTTATTTTTAGCTTAATATATAATTATATTTATACCATAGATACTTATATGTTATCATAAAAATATATATTATCTAATATCATGAACTTTACAATTCGAGTTACGTTTCAATTCAAAAGTCGAAAAATCAAGTTTTTGTGTTGAGTAAAAAGCTACGAGTCAAACAACTATACATGGTACCACCATATATATATATATACTAGTCCTAATACCCGTACGATGTACGGTAGCTATATAGATTGTATCATAAAGAAATTCGAATATGCCAATACATGATTCATGAGTATGAAATAAATTGTGGTTAAAGTAAACCGATGATCGAATCTAAATTATAATAAACAGTAATGATAAATATAATACTCCACTCGTCTCACTAAATGTGTCATATTTTGAATGTTCAAAGTCTTCTTTTATAAACTTTGATCTTAAATATTTTGATTTGTGTTATATAATATTTGATCAAAATTATACCAAAAAAAATACATTTAAAACTCAATTATTTCATATAACTTTCATCAAATAAAATATAACACAAATTAAAATATTCAAGGTCAAAGTTTATAAATGAAGAATTTAAAAATTCAAAATAGGACACATTTAGTGGGACGGATGGAGTATATGTTTAGTTAGAGTTTTGGATTTACCTTAAACTTTTACAATCACAACAAAATCAGTGGATGATGACAAATAGCCTTGTGATTTTGAATCGTAAATTCAAATTTTTGAAGTCTTCATGTTAATAACTTATTTATAATATAAGTAATAGGAGTTGAAGAATTGAGGGGAAAAAAAGAAACAATTTTATTAACGAGAAAACGATTAATCAAATAAGGTTATAATGTGTTTTGTATCTATAATCCAAAAGTTAGAGTTTAATTTCAAGTCTAATAAGTAAATTGAATCTATATACAATTAAAAAAGCTAATTTAATAAAATAAATAAATTAAAAGGACACGTGTCGATCAAGGATTACGCCACGTGTCGTTACAAGAACATCTCAATCATGTTTTAGTTTATTGGTAGATATGCTAAAATTAACACAAAAGATTATATTTGCATAAAACAAAAACGTGCAAATATGGGTATAACTAATAGGAAAAGCTCACATCATGGACTGCTCGCGGGTTATTTGCAATTGTTCACGCGACACCGTTCTTAAATCTCACCTAATAAATTTTCAAGTAAGATATAAACTTTATTTGAGTCCTTTATATGTTAGTAACTAAGGGTCTTGTTAACGTGAGATTAACATTAAGCATATGAAAGTGTATTAAGGTTTGTATATATAAGTTATTGATGTTTGCTTATAGCTTATGTAGATGTATACATATCTATACTTTTATATATTATATAATAAAAAGAATAGCCCCCATGTTGAAAGTTACATGGGGGAAAATGTCTAAGCTACCCTCTACAAAAAAACTCCCCTATTTTCATTTGTATCCATTCACACACAGACAACTCACTCTCAATATCTCTCTCTTTCTCTTTCATTTGCATCTTGTTAATGGTATCCGCTGCAACGCGGATACCATGCTAGTGTATATATATATATATATAGGGACATGTACATATTGAATACTCGATCCGTATAGTAATGGTTTCAGAAAGGGTGATGTGAACGTGAGAAAATGAAAGTTTGATTTTGACCATAGACTATGTTTTACTCATTATCAAACACTTAAATAAACTTGTCAATAAGTCTTTGATTCAACGAGTAATGGTCAGTAATTTCTTCTTGCTCTGGCGCCGTGGCAGCCAAAGTTTGAAGTATGGAAACATCTAAGACACTTGTCAATTTAATAGCTCTTTTAGTTGTGACTCGAAATCCCAAAGGTTGTTGCGCGCTAGACGAATAATATTATAATCTAGTAATTCTTTCGTTCAATCTCGTAGTCGTTTTAAAACAGGTCTTCCATTTTTGGTTTTAAAACTCTTATAATGTTTTTTACCTTTTTTACTTTTTTTGGCAAAAGTAAATCAATACATACATTTAAGAATTTATAGAAAGGATCACAAATCAACTAGTTATTGAAGGTAAAATGAAATAGATACTTTCTATAAGAAGTTAGGATATATATGTAAGAAGAGTAGAGCTAGTACATCCGGTTATTAACAAAACCAAGAAAAAACAAAATAAGCACTTCCAAATGTCATTTGTCCGGTTAATTATAATGAAGCAAACAATCAGGGACAGATTGAAGGTTAATTAGCTTTGGTACCAAAGATATGGGACATCTTATATGGATCTGAAAATGATATTGTTGATAAAGCCTACACAATTAATGTGTTGCAAAAGTTCCAACAAAACATTTAGTCATTAAGTATTTTGACATAATGTTTAATGTTAGATTATTGTGTCTTCATGTTTAAAGTAAGGCAAGGTAATAAAGTAGACATAAGTTATATAACAATATCCTGAAATTTCAAATCAGCATAATGGTCGTTTTTTTTTATAAAGGATTTGTTACTTACATCGTTTAATGCATTATATAGTTATAGTAAATTGCAATATATGCCGTTCAAAAAAAAGCATTATATAGT
The DNA here is from genome assembly GCA_034093135.1 of Erigeron breviscapus. Taxonomy (NCBI): domain Eukaryota; kingdom Viridiplantae; phylum Streptophyta; class Magnoliopsida; order Asterales; family Asteraceae; genus Erigeron; species Erigeron breviscapus. Next base: position 129,199,386 of record CM067171.1, on the reverse strand, counting down.
TAGGGGTTGGCTATTGTAAAACAAGTATTAAAGTAAAACAAATAGGACAAGATCTTGACCCTTAGATCATGGTTAAATTGATCCACGAAGATTCACGAAGCAATTGATGCACGATGATTTTCATGATGCACGGTGATCTTCAGTGAAGAGAAACCTATCATTTTATTTGTTTTACTTTAATACTTGTTTTATTTTACCTAAAACCTATATAGTTATAGTAAAATATGAAATTTGTATTGAATTGATTTTGTTTCCAAATCCTTCCATATTTTTCATTTCTAAAAAAAAAAAAATCAAGACAATATTCCGAGTGTCGTCGAATTTACATGACATTCAACAGTCTTACGTATCGTTTCTAAATTACTTCAATTTATTTTTAGTTGTATATCATATATGATGATATGATTAATTAACACAATGACCCATTCAATTGTTTGCGAATCCATGGTCAAGCAATATTATAAAATTGATTCTACAATTCATATTCATATTTACTGTAAAGAATTCGTACAAACTGTTATGTTTCTGGAAGGGAGTGGTTGTTTGTTGGGCTAATTTTGAATTTGTTTTCCCCTATGGCCTCCTATATTGTTCTTTGTATTTGCTGTAATTTTTCTTTTCTGCATTTTTAATAAATTATGACTAGTAACTAACCAAGGACTTTTTTTTAACGTCATATTATCCTATTCAACTTCTAAATTACACGAATACCTAATATTGAACAATGACTTCCGAAGACCCCCGATAATCCACTCCTACATATGTGGAGAGTGAGACTCGAACCCAACTAGATTCTTTCCATAACCAATGACTTGGTAACTCAAAGTTATGAGTAAACTACCAAACACAAGGCTCACTACAAGGAATTTGTCGTCGCAAGGCATGTAGTTTGACTGGAAAAGTTAATAAAGTGTACTATTTCTTGTCGTTTACTTGGTTTTTTTTTGCAACGAAAAGTTGTCATCATAAATTGTTTGGTCGAAAAAAACTAAATTTTTTTTAGTGGCTATGGATTGAAGTATCTATTAGAACAAAATGTGCAAATATGTAATTGAAAATTTTCATGAATGGGCTTTATTTAACACATTGACATGAATACCTATATATGCATAAATATAAAAAGAAAGTGGTCATCACATCATTTGGATTATTTGAACTAATCACTATTTTAAGGAAATGAAATTAGTTGGTTAATAAAAAGACCATTACCTGTTTTGTTTGCAACTCAAGATAAATATATTGATGTGGAAATGTCCAAGTTCACTGAACTGAATGACACCAGTGAACTGGAGAAGTCAACTGAACTGAAGGGTAGAACTAGACGAATAATGCCATCTGAGCAGGCCATGCTAATCCTGCCAGCAATAGCCCATTTCACCAGTCCAGTCACCAGTGGTAACACTCCTCCAATGGAAAGAGTCTCCAGTGACAACCAGTAGTGATCCACCAGTGAAGTTCTCCACTGAAGCACTCCAGTGACCAGCTCCAGTCTAGTCTCCAGATGGATGCTCCAGATTTAAGTCTCCGGTGAAAGCTCCAGATTCACGTTCCAGTTTTCAGTAATAAAGTTTGTTCCAGTCACGTGTTTGTGGACCCAATAAAGAAGGAATGACAGCTGTTAAAGAAGATAAGGGAGGAGCGTGTGACAACGTTAACCCTAACGGTTTTGTGGGCCCTTGTGCAGAAGGAATCTTTCTAGAAGCTTTGTCTGTCCATTTCCCATTGGTTGATAAATTAGTGGCTGTCCTTAGCACATGACAACTTTCTGATTATTTTATTGTATTTCGTTAATTCCTAGGTAATAGCATGTGGCTATAAATAGGGGCTCTTTTTCATTGTAAAAATATGTTATGTTGAATTGAATGAAATTAATAGAGCATCCTCTATTTCTTAAAATCTTCTTTTACCTTTAGAGATCTTTGATCTTGGTGGTTAGGAGTGACCCCTTTATCAATATTTGTGGTGGTTCGTCCTTTATCAAATATTGTGGTGAGGTCTAAATCTTCGGTTTCCTTTATCTGTAATCGTGGTGGCTAGACCTTTATCGATTATAGTGGTGGGGCGGAGTGTTTCCTTTATCCTTGATTCCGGTGGCTTGGCCTTTATGAATCTTGGTGGTGGATTCGTTTATCTATCAATTTTATTTTATAAGTCTTGTTTTATTGTTTGTTTCATATTAAATCCAGAAAATACCAAAAATAGTCTTCCGCTGTCGTTTGTCGCGTGATTTACGCATCAAATTTGGTATCAGAGACAGGTTTGAAAAAGGTTTCTTAATCTTTTTATCCGTGGGTTTGTTGTTTGTTGGGTCAGATTCAAAAGGGTTGTTCTAGTCTTTTGATCTGTTGGAGTTTTTGTTTAGATATGTTATTGTTGATATTATTTGTTGGGTATTAATGGCTTTTAGAAGAAATATGACATTAGAAGAAGCTCATAATGCTAGGAGAGATAGGCAAATAGAAGATCTACAAGAAGCACTTGGTAGAGTTGTTCATATGTTAGAAGATGGTGGTTTAAGGTTTAATAGAGACCATGTTATTGCTAGTGAAAGAGATTCTGAATCTCAAGGTCCTAGTGAAAGATCTGATAGTACACCCAGAAACTCTAGTGATTCTGATAACCCACATCCTAGAGAAAGACGAAGGAGACATAAGGTTGATGATACTAAAGATATTAAGATAGATCCACCAGATTTTGTTGGTTCTTCTAACCCAGAAGAATACTTTGAATGGGTTCAGGTTATGGATAGGATTATGGAAATAAAGGGTTATGATGATAAAAAAAAGTTTTAAGGTTGCCATTATTAAGCTAAAAAAATATGCTTCATCTTGGTATGACAATATGAAATCTGAAAGGGAGTATAAGGTAAGAGTAAAATCAAGACCTGGTCCAAATTGAAAGAAGTTATGCAGAAAAGATTTGTTCCTCAGTCGTACAAGCAAGATCAGTACCTTCTGATGAATAATCTGAAGCAAAGCACTAAAGAAGTTGTGGAGTATATTAGGGAGTTTGAGCAACTGAAGACAAGAACTGGTGTCAAAGAAACTGAAGAGCATACTATCGCCAGATTCCTTGGTGGGTTGAATGCTACCATTACTGAGAAGATAGAATTGCATCCCATCTGGACTTATGAAGGTGCTTGCAAACTGGCCCTCCAGATTGAAAAGCAACTGAAGAAGAAGGTCCAGTACAAACCTTTCACTAAGGTTACTCCCAGTTCCAGTCAACCAGTTACCAGGCCCAGTGAAACTGGTCAGAAATTCTTCAGAGGAAAGGAGAAAGAAACTGGAGGATCAAAAGAACCAGTTGGAAGAAAATGCTTTAAATGCCATGGTTTTGGTCACTTCCAGGCGCAGTGTCCCAACCAGCGAGCACTCACTGCTAAAGAGATTGAAAGCTTACCAGATGTTGATACTGAAGAAGGTGAACCAGTGTATGATGAAGATGAAAGTGAAGAGGCATATGTTGGAGAGATGCTAGTGGTAAGAAGAGTGATGCACACTGATGAAGTTGCAACTGATACTGCCCAGAGAGAAAATATCTTCCATTCCAGATGTACTGTTAAAGGGAAGGTATGTGATCTGATCATTGACGGTGGGAGTTGTGCTAATGCTGCTTCAACTTACATGGTAGAGAAACTGGAACTGCCTACAGTAAAGCATCCTCGTCCTTACAAATTGCAATGGCTCAGTGAAGGATCTGAGGTAAAAGTTAATCGACAAGTTACTATTCTTTTTTCCATTGGATATGTTTATCAAGATAAAATTGTTTGTGATGTTGTTCCTATGGATGCTTGTCATATACTACTGGGTAGACCATGGTTGTTTGATAATTATGTATTTCATAATGGTCGTATGAATTCTTATTCATTATTTGTAAGTGGGAAGAAGGTCACTTTGACTTCTCTGAAACCCAATGAGTTGCTGAAAATTAATAAGAAAGACCAGCCCAGCAAGTCTTTGTTTATGTCTCAAACTGAAGTAGAAGAAGAGTTAACTGGAGGCTCTCCAGTTATGATGTTACTGGTGTTTGAGCGTACTGAAGAGAAGGAGTTCACTGGAGTCCCTAGTCTCCTGAAGTCTCTACTGAAGGAATTCACTGATGTTTTCCCAGAAGACCTACCTGAAGGTTTGCCACCAGTAAGAGGAATTGAACACCAGATTGACCTGGTTCCAGGTTAAGTTCTTCCAAACAAAGCTGCTTATAGATGTTCACCTACTAAAGCAAAGGAGTTGCAAAGGCAGGTAGATGAGTTGGTTGCCAAAGGTTATGTCAGAGCAAGCATGAGTCCTTGTTCAGTTCCAGCTCTCCTGGTCCCGAAGAAAGATGGTTCGATGAGAATGTGTGTTGATAGCAGGGCCATAAATAATATAACTATTAAGTATAGATATCCCATTCCCAGATTGGATGATATGCTTGATGAGTTACATGGCTCCAGTGTGTTTTCTAAAATTGATCTCAGAAGTGGTTATCACCAGATCAGAATGAAAGATGGAGATGAGTGGAAGACTGCATTCAAAATTAAAGGAGGCCTTTATGAATGGTTAGTGATGCCTTTTGGTTTATCTAATGCTCCTAGTACTTTCATGAGATTAATGAATGAAGTCCTCGGGCCACTTATTGGTCAGTTTGTCGTTGTTTATTTTGATGATATTCTTGTATATTCGAAAACTGAAGCTGAACATGTTAACCATTTAAGAAATGTGTTTGAATTACTGAGAAGGCACCAATTGTATGGTAAACTGGAGAAATGTGATTTCATGGTTGAAAGTGTAATATTTCTGGGGTATGTTGTTTCAAAAGAAGGTATTTCCATGGATCCTTCAAAGGTAGAAGCCATCGGATCATGGCCAGTTCCAACTACAATCACTGAAGTCAGGAGTTTTCATGGATTGACATCTTTTTATAGAAGATTTATCAAAAATTTCTCTACAGTTGTGGCTCCAATCACTGATTGCCTGAAGAAAGGTGTATTTGACTGGCCTAATTCAGCCCAGTTGGCTTTCGAGTCACTGAAGGAAAAGCTCAGTTCAGCTCCAGTTCTATCCTTGCCAGATTTTGATCAGTTGTTTGAGTTAGAGTGTGACGCCAGTGGAGTAGGTATTGGTGCAGTTCTGGTACAAACAGGGCGTCCAGTTGCCTATTTCAGTGAAAAGCTCAATGGTTCTAAACTAAAGTATAGCACTTATGACAAAGAATTTTATGCAATTATTCGTGCTATCACTCACTGGTCACATTATCTGAAGCCAAAGCAGTTTGTCTTATTTTCTTACCATGAAGCACTGAAGTTCATTAATGGTCAACATAAGCTTAATGCCAGACATGCAAAATGGGTGGAACTTTTGCAGTCTTATTCTTTTGTTTCTAAACATAAAGCTGGAGTGGCTAATGTTGTTGTTGATGCACTTTCCAGACGATACTCGTTATTATCAATTCTGGAAGCAAGAGTCATTGGATTTTCTTTCATTAAATAGTTGTATGCTGATGATCCAGACTTCGTTGATCGTCTCACTGAAACTAACCAGAAAGGACCATTTGTTGTTCAGGATGGTTTCTTATTTAAAAATGGAAAGTTGTGCATTCCCAGGGGTTCGATAAGAGATTTACTGATAAGAGAAGCTCATGGAGGAGGTCTGGCTGGCCATTTTGGTATTAACAAAACTGGAGAGATTCTCACTGAACACTTCTACTGGCCAAGTTTACTGAAGGATGTTCAGAATATCATCAGTCGCTGTCCAACTTGTCACCAAGCGAAGGCTACTTTTCACAAAGGACTGTATACTCCTCTTCCAGTTCCAAACCAGCCATTGGAAGATCTCAGTATGGATTTCATTGTTGCACTGCCCAGAACTCAGAGAGGAAAGACTCAATAATGGTGGTTGTTGATCGATTTTCAAAAATGGCACATTTTGTTCCCTGCAACACCACAAATGATGCTTCAGCAGTTGCAAATCTATTTTTCAAAGAAATTGTTCGTTTGCATGGAATTCCAAAAACAATTGTTTCAGATAGAGATGTGAAGTTTCTGAGTTATTTCTGGAAGACCTTATGGAGACTGATGGGTACCAGATTGATGTTCAGTACGTCTCACCATCCTCAGACTGATGGACAGACTGAAGTCACAAATAGAACAATTGGTATGTTATTAAGAACACTGGTGAAGAAGACACTGAAGGATTGGGATCTGAAGCTTGCTCATGCTGAGTTTGCTTTCAACAGAGCTCCGAATTATTCAACCAGTAAATCCCCGTTTGAAATTTGTTATGGTGTCAATCCACTGACTCCCATTGATTTAATTCCATTTTTGATTGAACCAAAAGCAAGTATTGAAGCTGAAGCCAGAGCAAAAGAAATAAAGAAAATTCATGAACAAGTGAAGGCCAGAATAAAGAAGGCAAATGCCAGTTACAAGGCCAGGGCAAACAAGAATAGGAAGCAGTCCAGTTTTGCTCCAGGTGATCTAGTTTGGGTACACCTCAGAAAAGAAAGATTTCCAGCAAAAAGGAAGAACAAGTTGATGCCCAGAGCTGAAGGGCCATTCAAGATTCTGGAGAGGTATGATGATAATGCTTATAAAGTTGAGCTACCTGGAGATATGTCAGTTTCAAGTACTTTTAATGTCGGGGATCTGATGCCTTATCTGGAAGATGAATACCTCGAGGACTTGAGGACAAGTCCTTTCTTAGAGGAGGAGATTGATGTGGAAATGTCCAGGTTCACTGAACTGAATGACACCAGTGAACTGGAGAAGTCAACTGAACTGAAGGGTAGAACTGAACGAATAATGTCATCTGAGCAGGCCATGCTAATCCTGCCAGCAATAACCCATTTCTGACAAGTGTTCACTGAACCAGTCCAGTCACCAGTGGTAACACTCCTCCAATGGAAAGAGTCTCCAGTGACAACCAGTAGTGATCCACCAGTGAAGTTCTCCACTGAAGCACTCCAGTGACCAGCTCCAGTCTAGTCTCCAGATGGATGCTCCAGATTTAAGTCTCCGGTGAAAGCTCCAGATTCACGTTCCAGTTTTCAGTAATAAAGTTTGTTCCAGTCACGTGTTTGTGGACCCAATAAAGAAGGAATGACAGCTGTCAAAGAAGATAAGGGAGGAGCGTGTGACAACGTTAATCCTAACGGTTTTGTGGGCCCTTGTGCAGAAGGAATCTTTCTAGAAGCTTTGTCTGTCAATTTCCCATTGGTTGATAAATTAGTGGCTGTCCTTAGCACATGACAGCTTTCTGATTATTTTATTGTATTTCGTTAATTCCTAGGTAATAGCATGTGGCTATAAATAGGGGCTCTTTTTCATTGTAAAAATATGTTATGTTGAATTGAATGAAATTAATAGAGCAGCATCTATTTCTTAAAATCTTCTTTTACCTTTAGAGATCTTTGATCTTGGTGGTTAGGAGTGACCCCTTTATCAATATTTGTGGTGGTTCGTCCTTTATCAAATATTGTGGTGAGGTCTAAATCTTCGGTTTCCTTTATCTGTAATCGTGGTGGCTAGACCTTTATCGATTATAGTGGTGGAGCGGAGTGTTTCCTTTATCCTTGATTCCGGTGGTTTGGCCTTTACGAATTTTGGTGGTGGATTCGTTTATCTATCAATTTTATTTTATAAGTCTTGTTTTATTGTTTGTTTCATATTAAATCCAGAAAATACCAAAAATAGTCTTCCGCTGTCGTTTGTCGCGTGATTTACGCATCATATATAAACAAAACTTAAGTCATACGAGTATATATATATGTTATGTGACAATTTACTAAATGTTGAGAACATACTATATTGATATTGACATTCTTTTGATTTGACATTGTAAATATTTAAAAACGTGTAAAAAGTTCAAACGGTTCAACTTATAACTATGTACAAATGAGTTTATTTATATTCCGTAGTAACTTTCAACATGAATTCAGTGCTTAAGGTACGTAAAACGAAATATCAACTTCTTTTTTTAAAGATATAGAGGATAACTAGTCAACATCTCTAATTTTGATGCGCCACCTCAAATTAAATCCTGGCGTTAGTGGCTGCGCCCTAAAATTATCAAAAGAAAAATAACACATCTTAGAAATTTCAGTTAAAATAAAATCTCCAAATACAATAATTCTTTAATGCTCATATCCCAAAACCATTTATGATTTGGTAGATATAATTATAAATTGTAGCTGAAAACGTGTATACTCGGTATTTTCTCAAATTTTCAGTCTCATTACCTATAACCTCTGCTAATAATTGGATGAATAAAACAATGATATACATAAAAATACATTAACATTTAATCCAAAAGGATTAGAAAATTAGAATTAGAGAGTACGAGTAAGAAAGCTTCGTGTGTTGCTAAAAAATTTAACCAAAAATCGGCCTCCCTAAATGTTTAAGAAAGTTCAAAGTTCAAACACCAAACTACGAAAGTGATAATGGTAGTAGACGTGGGCAAAAAAACCGGTTCCAAAGAACCGGTTCCAAAAAACCCGAGAACCGGAACCGATTGGAACCGGTTCCTGAGGAACTGCCGGTTCGGGACTGGTTCCACCTTTGGATCCAAAAATCGGTTCCTTACCGGTTACAATCGGTTCCGAACCGAAAAAACCCAGAAAAAACCGAAAAAACATGGTCAAACGTTGACCAAGAACCGGTTCCGAACCGGTTCCGGTTCTTGAAGAACCGGTTCCAGTCAACGTTGACCAAGAACCGGTTCCAGTCAACGTTGACCAAGAACCGGTTCCAGAACCGGTTAACCGGTTAACCGGTTCCTCATTGAAAGAACCGGTTCCAGTCAACGTTGACCAAGAACCGGTTCCTCAACGGTTCCAAGAACCGGTTCCAGTCAACGTTGACCAAGAACCGGTTCCAAGAACCGGTTAACCGGTTAAAAACATGGTCAAACGTTGACCAAGAACCGGTTCCGAACCGGTTCCGGTTCTTGAAGAACCGGTTCCAGTCAACGTTGACCAAGAACCGGTTCCTGAACGTTGCAAGAACCGGTTCCAGTCAACGTTGACCAAGAACCGGTTCCAAAAAAAACCGGTTCGGACAAACCGATCGAAAAACCCCGGGTTTTTTCAAACCGTTACGTATTTTAAAAAAATCGTCTGTTTGAAACCGGTTTGGTTTTCGGTTCTTAGAATCGGTTTTTTACCAGTTTGAGATCGGTTCAGTTTTGGGGAAAAAACCAGGAAAAATCGAGAAACCCGGTCAACCTCTGACCAAAACTGGTTTCGAACTGGTTCGGGTTTGGTCAAAATCGGTCTTTGATCGCGTTGACCCAAACCTGTTTTGGTTTTCGTTCTAAACCGGTTTAGCCCAAAACCGATTTTTGGGCACGAGGACGGCATGTGCCCATTATAGAGATACGATACCTGGAACCCAATGTCACCCCTGCAACAAAGATAGTAATTCACTAGATAATGTAATCTATGGTAATGGCTAATCCATCATTTGACTTTTGTTTAATGATGATCTATGGTTTCCACTTCGATGGTGGAAAACTTCTATTTATGGTCATGGTGGAAAGTTTCTATTTACAGCCCATCATTAAAAACTTGTATTATTGGTGAACTATAGTTTTGCCACTTGATATTGTCAAATTTTTGTTGAGTACCCATTCATGGCCAACAAACATACACAGTACATTCCATCTCCCTATAAAAAGCTACAATAACTTCTACATCTTCTAATCATCCATAGCCAATTAACTTATAGCTCTTAAGAAATGAGGTTTTTTGTGGTTACTCTCCTAGTGGTGTTAGTGGCGGTGAACACAGCTTCTTGCTTGGTACAAGAATACCACCGCAAAAGCTTGAAGGGCGGAATGGTTCAAGAGATGCACCAACGAAAGCTCAAAGAAACCACGGAAAGCACCATCAACAATCACCACTACATTCCCCGACAGGACTTTGGAAACGGTGGTGACTCCCCTGCCGATGCAAGCCACCTAGAGAACCACCATTACCTTCCTAGGCAGGACTTCAATAATAATGGTGGTTCTTCTACGGGAAATGACATTGACAATGAGATGAAGCCATGAAAAGTATATATTTAATATCACTAATTTGTATGTCTCTCTTATTATGAGGTTATCTAGTAGTATAATTTCCTGTTTAATTATAAGATTATATATATAGGTTATGTTGTCGTGATATTAGTATAACATATATAGTGTAGGAACGTCATACGTAGTACTGTTTAATTCGATCGGTTAATGGTTGTAACATACTATAATAAGATACCAGAGGGCTGATCAGATCAGTACTAGGTTGTTGTATGACATGTTATGAATTATTAATGAATAAAAGTTATTTCGTTACTTGGGAGTATAACTTTGGCTATTTAATGGCAAACTAAATGAACAAACAAATGACAAATTAAACACATATAATCAATCCAAGCCTCACCTCGAGCTTATAAAAGGTTGATTAAGAAGGAAATTTTAGTCATAACAATGAAATGAAAACATGAATTCGAATCTTCTTTATAAGTATAGAGTAATAATGTAGTCAAGCACTCGACCTCAAACACTATATTACTTTAAGAATGGTCTTATGGTCCAACCATATATGAATATATGATATATGCCTCAGTGCCTCACATCCAAGTCTTTTCCACTCTTCTTTAGCTACACAGTTCGGATTGGTGTGTTGGTATTGATGACGTATGCCCTCCGACAATCATTACGGACATCATTATCAGCTGCGGCATTACTCGTTAATCCGGAGCTAATTGTACCTAGACCCAGTGACGTCCATGCTCGTACATTGCAGAAACGTACTGAATGTCAACTAAAGAGACAAAGTTTGTTACACTAGACGACGCACCGAATAACGGTCTCCTACCATCAAGACGTCATACACCAAGGACCACCCCTCCTTGGTGCCTATAAATAGCAGACCTTTGCCTCAGATCAGGGGACTCAATTCATGTACTACACACACACATATTCATATACTTGGTAGCGTGGAAGTTGATCATACCTCCACACCAACTGGGAACCGCTAGCAAGTCTTCGATAAATCCGATCACGTTCTAAGCAAGATTAAAACCCCCTGAAATTAAGTATAAATATAACATTAAGGCTCGTGTAAATTTATGCTTAAACAAGTGGCGCCATCCGCACTCTACTAACTGATCTTGTGACGAACAAATGACGGAGGAGAACGCGCGGTCACCTCCGGGATTTTCAAGAAACAACAATGAAAGACAGTCCGAAACAATCGAGCCATTACTTAGAGAATGCCTACGGCGCATGAATATGCGTAGTGTGCAAACTCGGCTAGATTATGACGACTGGAGTGAAGACGTAGATGAAGAAATTGAGGCAGAAACACCACCTCAACAAAACCCACCGCAGGGAGCCGGTGGACGGGTACGTTTCAGTGAAACAGTGACCGGAGGAGCACCTCCAACCAGTAACACAGCGACAGCACAAGCTCCGACCACTAACCTACCACCGCTCGCGGCACAACAAGTTAATCAACAAGGCCAAACATATAACCCAGCATACAACGGCTACGGGTACGCGTATATGCCGCAACCCACGCCGGTACCATCGATGGGGTACGGCCAGCAATATTTCTCAAATGGTTTTCCGCAGCAACATCAATATTTCATACCGCAAAATAGCCCATTCTTTACTCCACAACCGGGATTCACCCCGACACAACCTCCGCAATTCAATAGTCAACAACCCAACCAGCGAGCAAGTAATACCGGACTACCTCCGGAAGCAGACATGATTGTCCAAACAGAGCCCGGTCCCTTCGTCCAATGGATTGAAGACTACCCATTGCCGGAGGGGGGACTCCCGAAGGGAATGGAGATGTATGATGGAAAGGATGATCCAGACAATCACTTGAAGCACTTCAGTGGCATGATACGAATGCAAAAGTGGAAGGTCCCGGTAGCATGTCATATGTTTGCTCTGACATTGAAAGACACGGCGAGGGCATGGCTAGACAGCCTACCGGTCGGAAGTGTAATTAACTTTGAAGACCTGAAATCAAAATTCAGATCTCATTTCAGCCAACAACGGAAGTACAAAAAGATACATTTGGAAGCTCACAACATCAAAAGAAAGGAGAATGAAAGTGTCCGGCAGTACATCGCTAGATACACTGATGAGACTTCGCTGATAAGAGGCTTAAGTGAAAATCAAAGAGTCACAGGATTTATACATGGTTTAAAATACAAAGCGTTGGTAGAATTCCTTTCCATGGACTTGCCCGAAACTTATACGGCAGCTACTGACAAAGCACACATATTTCTGACAGCTCAAGAGACAAGTGGAAACGTAGGGTATGCCGGATGTACCGACGGAAGGGAACGACATTGGGGCAAAGACAGAAGGAATCCCCGACAGGATAGGGGTCGTAACTCCCCCTACCCGAAGAGTGCAAATACCCCTTCCAGCAGCCACAACACCTTGCATATCCCACCTAAGCAACACAGAGATGTTTTGTTCGCATAAAAAGCAAGAACAAGGAGCAACATGAAGGGGAGAGACATAACCAAGTTTTGTGAATTCCATGGCACGCACGGACACGACACAAATGATTGTGTCGTTTTCAAGGGAAGAATAGAAGAAGCAATGAAGACAGGCAAATTTTCTGGCCTCTTGAAAGGAATAAGGGAGCCAAATCAAAGACAAAACAAAGGAAAACAACAAATGATATTACCGGAGGCAAACCGGAGCCTCTAGATGAACCAATAAATGTAATCATTGCAAAGGTAAGACACCAGGAAGACAGAATTAAGAAGCCGGAAGCATGGAGGTCGGCTGCAATAAGTTTCCCCTCGATCCAAGATGAGGAAGCTTCCGAGGCACCTATCGTAATTAGCGCAGTCATAGGCAGTCACCCGGTGAAAAGAGTTTATCTGGACACGGGGAGCGGTTGCGAAATCATGTATGACCATTGCTTTCAAAAGTTAAAACCACCGCTAAAACAATTGAAGAAAGAATGTTCCAGCCCTTTGACAGGTTTTTCCGGAGAAAGATCCTGGTCAGCCGGAGAAATAACCTTACCATTCACAGTTGGAGAAGGCCAAAAAGTAAGATCAGAGACACTGAACTTCGTGATAGTAAAAGCAGAATCACCATACAACATCATCTTGGGAAGAACAACGATGCGCCGACTTGGCATCATAGCATCACCAATACATGCCATGGCAAAACTCCCAACACCTTATGGTGTTATCTGCATAAGAATCCGAAGCCACCACGGCACATCGGATCAACCTGGCCGAAAGTAAGGAACCGGAGAGAGAAAATGAAGCAGGTAAGCAAGTGAGCAGTGTCGAGGGGGCGGAAGAGAAAATCTTTATCAACGATAAATATCCGGAACAACATGTCTTGGTCGGAAAGAATTTGCCGGAAGAGATAAAGAAAAAATTGAAAGAATTGTTGGGACGAAACAGTGATGTGTTCGCCTGGACTCCAGCAGACATGACAGGAGTTCCACGGCAGTTAGAGATTGAAGGTGAAAAATTTGATACTAAACACAAGCTAAACACAATGCCGCATGTTGAACCGATAAAGCAAAAGAGCAGGTGACAGATTTAGTGCAAGCAGGAATACTCAGAGAAGTGAAGTATCAAAGTTGGGTAGCAAACCCAGTTATGGTCAAGAAGCATGATGGTGAATGGAGAATGTGCGTGGATTTCACGGATATCAATAAAGCGTGCCCCAAAGATTGTTATCCTCTACCAGAAATCGACTGGAAAGTCGAATCCCTAGTCGGATTCAAGCTAAAGTGCTTCCTAGATGCCTACAAGGGGTACCATCAAATCCAAATGTTCCCACCCGATGAAGACAATACAGCTTTTTACACCAATGAAGGGATATTCTGCTACAAGAAAATGCCATTTGGCCTGAAGAACGCAGGAGCAACCTATCAAAGGTTAATAGATAAAGCATTTGGAAAACAGATAGGGAGGAACCTGGAGGCATATGTAGACGACATGGTGATAAAAAGCAAGAATGGAGAAGAAATGTTGGATGATATAGAAGAAACATTCCAGACTCTTAGGAACATAAACATGAAGTTAAACCCAAAGAAGTGCCTATTCGGAGCAGAACAAGGGCAGTTCCTGGGTCATGTTGTCACCAAAGACGGGTTCCGGGCTGATCCGGACAAGATCCGGGACATACAAGACATGCAAGCTCCAAGAAGCATAAAAGAAGTCCAGAGCCTTAACGACAAACTTGCAGCTCTCCACCGTTTCTTGTCGAAATCAGCAGATAGATCTTTGCCTTTTTTCAAAACCCTCAAGGGGTGCTTGGAGAAAAAAGACTTTGTATGGACAGCAGAAGCACAAGAGGCTTTCGAAAAAATTAAAGAGTATTTATGCCAGTTGCCGATGATAACAGCACCAACCAAGGGAGAAACATTGCAAGTATATTTGGCAGCCGCAGAAGAAACAATCAGTGCAGTCCTAGTCGCAAACAGAACGGAAGGACAAATTCCAGTTTATCATGTTAGCCGAGTCCTTCAAGGCCCGGAGACCCGATATCCGGAGATGGAAAAGCTAGTATTAGCGCTTGTGCACGCTGCCAGAAGGCTAAGGCGCTACTTCCATGCCCACCCGATACAGGTGCTAACCGAAAAACTAATCAAACAAGTGTTAAGCAAGCCGGAGATGTCTGGGAGACTTGCAAAGTGGGCCATTGAACTAGGTGAACACGAAATCGAATTCCGTCCTCGGAATGCAATCAAAGGGCAAGCACTCGCCGATTTCTTGGCCGAGGCCCATCATGAAAAGAAGGCAGCAAAAAGGAAGTCGCCTCCGGACGTAGACCAATGTGAGCATACAAACGCGCCGGAGGCTGTGTGGAAACTATTCACGGATGGAGCATCAAGTGCTGATGGCTCCGGTGCCGGTTTGATACTGATAAGCCCGGAGGGACAGGAGTTTACATATGCTTTACGCTTTAACTTCAAAGCCTCCAACAATGCATCAGAATATGAGGCACTCCTGGCCGGACTCAGAATCGCCAGACAGATGAGGGTAGAGCATATCCATGCCTGTATTGACTCACAAATAGTTGCTTTCCAAGTAGAAGGAACATATGAGGCCAAAGAGCCAGCAATGAAAGAGTATATGGGAAAGATTTTAGAAATAAAGCAACAGTTCAAATACTTCAAAATACAGAACATAAGCAGAAACAAAAACAAGATAGCTGATGCTTTGAGTAAGGTAGCCTCAACCTCTTTCGCACACTTTACTAAAAAAGTGTTGGTTGAAACATTGGAAAGAAGTTCGATCGAAGAGGAGGAGGTAGTGGCCCCCATTGAGGAAGAAGGAACAAGTTGGATGACTCTAATCATGACCTACCTGTCTACCGGAGAGCTTCCGGTAGATAGGGACAAAGCAAGGAAGATAAGAGTAAAGGCACCACAGTTTGTAATCCAAGATGGATACTTGTACAAAAAGTCGTACCTAGGCCCTATGATGCGATGCATTGGCCCCAGACAAGCAAAGGAGGTAATACGAGAGCTACACTTGGGCTCATGCGGCCTACATTCCGGACCCAGGACGGTAGTAAGAAAAATGATGACAATGGGGTATTACTGGCCATCAATGCATAGGGACACTACTGAAGAACTCCGCTCATGTGACTCTTGTCAAATTCATTCCCACACCACCAAAGCTCCAAAAAATGATTTGATACCAGTAACGGTAGCGTGGCCATTCATGAAAAGGGGAATTGACATAGTGGGACCATTTCCGAAAGCCCTGGCAATGTGAAATTCTTGGTAGTAGCAATTGATTATTTTACCAAATGGGTTGAAGCCAAGCCGTTGGCCACAATATCGGGCAAGCAGATGGAGAAGTTCGTGTGGGAACAGATTATAACAAGATTTGGAGTACCAAAGACTATCATCAGCGATAATGGCAAGCAATTCCGAGACGGAATTTTTAAAGATTTCTGTGAAGGTCTAGAGATCGAGCAATCTTTCACCTCCGTAGCCCACCCGCAGGCTAACGGTCAGGTGGAAGCAACAAACAAAAGCATTGTGAAAGGAATCAAGACCAGATTGGGAAGATGCCAAACCGGATGGCTGGACGAAGTACACCACGTACTTTGGGCGCACCGGACTACCCCAAAAACTAGTAATGGCGAAACACCGTTCAGCTTAGTTTATGGGACAGAAGCAATGATCCCAGCCGAAATCAGTGTACCAACCCTCCGGAGAAACATCAGCATGGCAACCAATGAAGAGGAACTAAGGAACAATTTGGACCTTCTTGATGAAAGAAGAGAGGTCGCATTCATCAAGGAAGCAATCTACAAAAAACAAATGGAAAAATATTACAACAGCAGAGTCCGCAAGGAAATCTTCCAGCCGGGAGATCAAGTGTTCCGGAACAATGAGGCAAGCAAGGCGGAGAAGCTGGGAAAGCTTAGCGCACAATGGGAAGGACCCTATGTGGTCACCGAAGCCTCCGGCAATGGAGCATACAAATTGGCCACACTAGAAGGGGAAGAAATACCAAGAACTTGGAATGCAAACCAGCTGAGGAAATGCTACGTGTGATTGCTTAAAATTCTTGAATTTATGTAATGAAATTTTTAAGCATTGTTTAACACGGATTAATGAGAAAATGATCTCTCTTTACTTGTACTGTGTATAAAATTCCCAAACATTAAGTATTTTGACATTCCGCACACGCTCCGGCTAACGGAACAAAATACGTTATATATTTAGAAAATTCAAAGTATTTTGACATTCCGCACACGCTCCGGCTAACGGAACAAAATACGTTATATATTTAGAAAATTCAAAGTATTTTGACATTCCGCACACGCTCCGGCTAACGGAACAAAGTACATTATGCATGTATAAAATGAAAATCTATGATTTCGACCTAAACATACTCTCCGGCTAACGGAACAAAATACGTTATATATTTAGAAAATTCAAAGTATTTTGACATTCCGCACACGCTCCGGCTAACGGAACAAAATACGTTATATATTTAGAAAATTCAAAGTATTTTGACATTCCGCACACGCTCCGGCTAACGGAACAAAATACGTTATATATTTAGAAAATTCAAAGTATTTTGACATTCCGCACACGCTCCGGCTAACGGAACAAAATACGTTATATATTTAGAAAATTCAAAGTATTTTGACATTCCGCACACGCTCCGGCTAACGGAACAAAATACGTTATATATTTAGAAAATTCAAAGTATTTTGACATTCCGCACACGCTCCGGCTAACGGAACAAAATACGTTATATATTTAGAAAATTCAAAGTATTTTGACATTCCGCACACGCTCCGGCTAACGGAACAAAATACGTTATATATTTAGAAAATTCAAAGTATTTTGACATTCCGCATACGCTCCGGCTAACGGAACAAAGTACATTATGCATGTATAAAACGAAAATCTATGATTTCGACCTAAACATACTCTCCGGCTAACGGAACAAAGTACATTATGCATGTATAAAACGAAAATCTATGATTTCGACCTAAACATACTCTCCGGCTAACGGAGCACCAAGCATTATGCATGTATAAAACGAAAATCTATGATTTCGACCTAAACAACGCTCCGGCTAACGGAACAAAATACGTTATATATTTAGAAAATTCAAAGTATTTTGACATTCCGCACACGCTCCGGCTAACGGAACAAAATACGTTATATATTTAGAAAATTCAAAGTATTTTGACATTCCGCACACGCTCCGGCTAACGGAACAAAGTACATTATGCATGTATAAAACGAAAATCTATGATTTCGACCTAAACATACTCTCCGGCTAACGGAACAAAATACGTTATATATTTAGAAAATTCAAAGTATTTTGACATTCCGCACACGCTCCGGCTAACGGAACAAAATACGTTATATATTTAGAAAATTCAAAGTATTTTGACATTCCGCACACGCTCCGGCTAACGGAACAAAATACGTTATATATTTAGAAAATTCAAAGTATTTTGACATTCCGCACACGCTCCGGCTAACGGAACAAAATACGTTATATATTTAGAAAATTCAAAGTATTTTGACATTCCGCACACGCTCCGGCTAACGGAACAAAATACATTATGCATGTATAAAATGAAAATCTATGATTTCGACCTAAACATACGCTCCGGCTAACGGAACAAAGTACATTATGCATGTATAAAACGAAAATCTATGATTTCGACCTAAACATACTCTCCGGCTAACGGAACAAAGTACATTATGCATGTATAAAACGAAAATCTATGATTTCGACCTAAACATACTCTCCGGCTAACGGAACAAAGTACATTATGCATGTATAAAACGAAAATCTATGATTTCGACCTAAACATACTCTCCGGCTAACGGAACAAAGTACATTATGCATGTATAAAACGAAAATCTATGATTTCGACCTAAACATACTCTCCGGCTAACGGAACAAAATACGTTATATATTTAGAAAATTCAAAGTATTTTGACATTCCGCATACGCTCCGGCTAACGGAACAAAGTACATTATGCATGTATAAAATGAAAATCTATGATTTCGACCTAAACATACTCTCCGGCTAACGGAACAAAATACGTTATATATTTAGAAAATTCAAAGTATTTTGACATTCCGCATACGCTCCGGCTAACGGAACAAAGTACATTATGCATGTATAAAACGAAAATCTATGATTTCGACCTAAACATACTCTCCGGCTAACGGAACAAAATACGTTATATATTTAGAAAATTCAAAGTATTTTGACATTCCGCACACGCTCCGGCTAACGGAACAAAATACGTTATATATTTAGAAAATTCAAAGTATTTTGACATTCCGCACACGCTCCGGCTAACGGAACAAAGTACATTATGCATGTATAAAATGAAAATCTATGATTCCGCACACGCTCCGGCTAACGGAACAAAATACGTTATATATTTAGAAAATTCAAAGTATTTTGACATTCCGCATACGCTCCGGCTAACGGAACAAAGTACATTATGCATGTATAAAATGAAAATCTATGATTTCGACCTAAACATACTCTCCGGCTAACGGAACAAAGTACATTATGCATGTATAAAACGAAAATCTATGATTTCGACCTAAACATACTCTCCGGCTAACGGAGCACCAAGCATTATGCATGTATAAAACGAAAATCTATGATTTCGACCTAAACAACGCTCCGGCTAACGGAACAAAATACGTTATATATTTAGAAAATTCAAAGTATTTTGACATTCCGCATACGCTCCGGCTAACGGAACAAAGTACATTATGCATGTATAAAATGAAAATCTATGATTTCGACCTAAACATACTCTCCGGCTAACGGAGCACCAAGCATTATGCATGTATAAAACGAAAATCTATGATTTCGACCTAAACATACTCTCAGCTTCCTGCAACTCCGTAAGCGCTGCGGGGTTGTAACCTGCCATGCTTTCAATGCTCACCTCCGGTTTTTCCTTCTTCATATCCTCCAAGTAGCGGTGAACACCCAAGGCAAGAGCTTTAGTTTGGACAAAGCCCATAGCCTTGCCAAACTCACAACTACCAAGCAACCTTCGAACAAACCCGGGGATAGCATTAAGAGTGGACCTTTTGTCAGCACGCAGTTCATTAACCTCTTGAGTAAGGGACTTCACTTTGGTCTTGAGATCTTTTTCAGCATCAACAACACCCGAAAGCTCGACCGTAAGTGATTCAACCTTACTCGTGGCGTCCCTACATCGCTGTTCCCAACTTCTTTTTTCAACATCCAAGGCGGAGAATCTCTCACGAAGTGCTTCCAACTCCTTCTCGGCGGTTTCAGTTTTCTCCTTCTCAAATTCTACATCGGCTTTCAACTCAGAAATCTTGGCTTGCACTTCATCCTCATCCAATTTCCTCAGTTGACGTTTGAAAATGCCATTCTCCTTCATAAGTACCTTCGAGTGTTCCTCCATAATCTTGATCCTCCGCACATACTCAGCCTAAAAAACAACATAAAAGTAAAACACAAAGTATAAGGGAATGTAGGCAGGAAGGTCAGCCGGATATATACCTGAACATGCATATGGCGTGTGGCAGCATCATTCGCGTAGTCTTGAAATGTCTCGCAAGAAAACTCCGACAACTTCTTCATCCTGGCCGGAGCAACAATGCCAGTCACATAATCCAAGCGCTCCTCTTCCTTCCGAAGAAGGCTATGAGCTGGCATGCGATCAAGAGTGAAAGACAACGGACCATTGTCCTCCGACAAATCTGGGACAGAGAAATCGGGCCCTACAGTATCTGTACGGTGAAGAGAAGGATCCGGGCCAGGAGCGTAATAACCCCGGAGACACTGTCGGTCTCACTAGATGAAGACCCAAGAAATTGCTTCTCAACATCAATAGAAAAGCCCGGAATCTTACGAAGGCTAGCGAGAGATTTACCTTTACCCGGAACATAGTCGGGGGTCATGTCATAGTCTTTCCGGGAGCGACCCTTACCACTCGAAGAACTCCTAAAAACAACGCCAGAACTCTTGGATTTTTTATTCCCATCACCATGATTTTTCTTGGATTTTTTAGCTACAATCTCGCCTTCCTCAACAACAGCACGTTTGTTCTTTCTCTTGAAGTCACCCCTTACCCTAGCGGAGGACCCATCGGTCTCATCAGCGGCGGCAGAGGCAACGTGCTCTTCCAAGACAATTACTTCGGGACCATAAACCGGAGCTTGTTGAGTTTCAACTTTCTGCCCTTCCGGCACGTCCGGCAGAAAGTCTGCTGTCTCGTAACCAGCATTAAGGAATTGAGTAAAATCCATCACTGCAAAGATAGTACAACATAAGCACATCAACAAACAAAAGCTTTATGAAAAGTAGTTAAGACCTATGATACCGTACCCTCCCCGTCTAAACCCTTGATTATAGGAGTGGCCGAAGAATGCAACCAGTCTTTTCTCAATTTAGCAAGGAACACGATAGGATCCGGTAACGGCCTCCAGAACACGGGGGCAAGAAGCAAACGTTTATATAGAGCAATATCAAAGCTGTCAGGAGGAATCGGATCATTGAGTGCACCCTTAGTCAAGAGAGTATCACAAAAATTTAGAGCATTAGGATAAGCAGAATGTACTACGGAGGAATCCACATAAAAAAATTGGGACTTCCACCCTTTCTGAGAATCTTTCACACCCTTCACCACCTCGGCACAACCAACCTTCTTCTCGATGGTGAACCAGTCACCGGCAGAACCTAATTTATAAAACCTACGGAATAACTTAACTGAAGGCTCCCCACGTTGAGTACGACATAAGGCCTCAAACATGGCAATGCGAGCAGCACCAAAAGGAGTGAGTTGAGACACATGACAACCAAAATGATTCAACACGGCTAAGAAGAAGTTAGTGAAGGGCAAACGAATATTACCTAATGAAAAAGTATGAAAATATAAAGTAATTTTTCCAGCCGGAGGATTTGCGGCTGTATCGGACGGAAGAGGGACGGTGTACCCTAACCCTAACGGAAACCTGTACTTCTCCAAAAACCAGACCAGATCATCACGGCATATACCGCACGTAGTGATCTTTAGATCTCTCCTGTTACCCATTTACAACGACAAAATATGTACCCTACGGATCTAAACAAAAATATACGACGGAAGCTAAAACCTACCTGTAAGTTAGCCGAAACACCTACGGACCAATGGGGCAGAGAGAAGAGAGCAAAAAGAAGAGATGAGCAAGAAAAAGTGTAAAGTGGGGGGGTATTTATAGGCGAGATGGGAAGCTACTGTAGCGGCACTGTAGCAGTAACCGAATCGACAGGTGAAGTGGATCGACGCCACGTGTAATCGCACTTTACCAGCGTGGCCGCCACGTGGCAATGCATTAAATACCACGTATTTCAAAAAAAAAAAAAATTTAGGAGGGGAAGGACACGTGGACAAGCAACACGTGCAATTTCAAAACAACACCTGATGTCCGGAACTCCTCCAGAGCAGAGAAAGCAACGTAAGAACATAACCAAGCCTAGCCTTACGTTAAAGCTCGCAACATTAGGCTGAGGGGCTTGATGACGTATGCCCTCCGGCAATCATTACGGACATCATTATCAGCTGCGGCATTACTCGTTAATCCGGAGCTAATTGTACCTAGACCCAGTGACGTCCATGCTCGTACATTACAGAAGCGTACTGAATGTCAACTAAAGAGACAAAGTTTGTTACACTAGACGACGCACCGAATAACGGTCTCCTGCCATCAAGACGTCATACACCAAGGACCACCCCTCCTTGGTGCCTATAAATAGTAGACCTTTGCCTCAGATCAGGGGACTCAATTCATGTACTACACACACACATATTCATATACTTGGTAGCGTGGAAGTTGATCATACCTCCACACCAACTGGGAACCGCTAGCAAGTCTTTGATAAATCCGATCACGTTCTAAGCAAGATTAAAACCCCCTGAAATTAAGTATAAATATAACATTAAGGCTCGTGTAAATTTATGCTTAAACAGGTATCAAGTACTATCAACCGAGACTCACTATTAATATTTCATGATTTCTCTTCTTTTGTTGCTGCCTTTTACGTTTGGTTCCAGATTTACAAAATTAAAAATTTAATAAAGGGGATTTGAAGGATAGTTGGGCTTATTCTCTTATAAAAATGGGCCCAAATGAACGCAATGACTAATTTAATGCTACTTGACTTTGATACGTACACCTTCCATTTTCATGTTGTGGCCCACTCTAGCTTGGCCCGATGCTAGTGGCTGGCGGCTGCTCTAGCAGTGGATAGACCTAATTTGATATTTTGAACAACCAATTAATTTAATTTTTTCTTCTAAAATACATGGATAATCCGCGAATATCAAGAGGTTTAACATACATTATTTTAATCAGGTTCGTATTAAAAAGGCTCTCGACGAAATCATTACCTGCCAAGACTCTAACATGAGACTTTGGATAGTAACCCCCCCCCCCCCGCCCCCCCCCCCCCGCCCCCCCCCCCCCACCCCCCCCCCCCCGCCCCCCCCCCCCCCCCCCCCCCCCCCCCCCCCCCCCCCAAAAGGCCCCTGAGTGAGTTGGTTAACAACCAATTTATGTAAATGCCGTATACATAGATTTTATTACATCTTCAGACTACCAAATTAACTATAAAATGTACTCGTATATCTTTTGAATTTAGTAATTCTCGTGTTAATAACCAAGTCCATACATTTATTGCCCAACTCGGCAACTCGCGTCTTAGCGTATCGACCCATTTACTACTCCAACCCGTTTAGCCATTTTAGATCATGTGTTGAGGTCTTGAGGATGCCCAACAATTGTATCTACAAAATCATAGGTGCTCATTTTTCTAACCTTCCAAACATTTGTGCCCAAAATACAATAAAGAGTAAATTACATTTTCGTCTCTGAATTTGGCAACTTTTGCGAATAATGTACTAAAGTGAAGAAAGTACACGAATCATCCTTGAACTTGGCAATTTTTTGCAATTTTTACTCCGCGACCAAACGTCGTCAATTATGTTCTCCTTTGTCATTTCATTATGACAAAGTTGCCCCTCATTTAACGGTCCAAATTGACGGCGTTTAGTCGCGGAGTAAAAATTGCAAAAATTTGCCAAGTTTAAGGATGATTCGTATAATTTCTTCACTTTAGTACATTATTCGCAAAAGTTGCCAAATTCAGGGAAGAAAAATGTAATTTAGTCTACAATAAACTTACCAAATCACTACCAACCAAAACTCTCAAAACGACATCGTATCATTACCAACTTGTCCTCTAAACCCTGAAACCCTAAATATATCTACACTACAATCCTCACTTCTTTCAAATTCTTATCCACAACCCCCAAAAAAAACCCACATACCATTTCTTTCTTTCTTCTTCTTCAATGGCTTCTGCAAATGCAATCACTACTGCTTCAATCTTATCCACCCATAAAAAGGTACCCATTTCATATATGTATGTATATATTAAGTACATATATTATGTATGTATATATATATATATTATTATATTTATATTGTTATGATTTGTGGGGTTTTGTTTATTACCCAATATGTTAACTTGGGAGGTTAAAAGTTGAGACCTTTTTATCTATATGTGTGTTTTTTTGAGTATATATTGTAATTATATATATATATATATATGTGTGTGTGTGTGTGTGTGTGGTGATGATTTGTGGGTTTTGTTTTGTATGTTTAGGGGAGTTTGGTTGAAGGTAGTACTAGTGGTAGGAGGATGGTTAGCCAATTGCAGACTAGTCAGAAGATGAGGAAATCAAACAGACGGTTTGCAGTTCGAGCTGTTGCTAAAGATATTGAGTTTGATCAGCGTTCAAGAGCGGCTATGCAGGCGGGTATCGATAAACTTGCTGATGTTGTTGGACTTACTCTTGGACCCAGAGGTATCATATTATATATAATGTTTTGGTTCTTTGGTTGTTGGGATGATATTAGTGGTCAATCTTGTGTGAAATATGGTAATTGTAATTTATAAATGGATTAGGATATGAATACATACAATGATAATAGTGATGTGTCATGTTGGAGTCATTTTGTTTAGAAATGTTAAATATATGTGTAGGAAATGTTGGATTTAGGTAAGCTGTTAGATTTTTATAAACATGTTAATTATGAAGGATACAGAATTATGGAAACAGTACCAAAAACCAAGTTTTATAACTTATAGATGTATCTTAACGAGTGTAATGGCTAAAATGGGACAAATTAAAAGGTTTTATACCTTCAATAGTTACTTCGAGACAGATAGTATTTACTATATAGTTCATCTGCATGTTGGGATGGCATGTATTATAAAATTTCTTATTGCAAAGTTTCCTGTTAATTTTTGTTTATTGGTGATAAAAAGTGAAATATCATGGTTTCAGAATTCAGATAAGTAGTATGATCTATAGGATTTTTAAAATAGTTGCAAAGTCTGTGGTTAGTTTGTAACAAAAGGCCTATGTCAATCATTCTGTTTACTGTTTTCTAGTCAAGCTCTATTACTTTCTTTAAATTATAAGGTTAATCAAGTATCTGAATTTGTTAGGGAGGAATGTTGTCTTGGATGAATATGGTGCACCAAAGGTGGTTAATGACGGAGTTACTATCGCCAGAGCTATTGAGTTACCCGACGCCATGGAAAATGCTGGTGCTGCTCTTATCAGAGAGGTTTGGGACTTTCTCTTTTACACTATATTTCTCTACTTAGGAGTTGCAAATATTAATTGATTGCTGCTTTATGGTTTACGATGTAGTAACAATGGTGAATTGAATTATACAGGTTGCAAGCAAAACCAATGACTCCGCTGGTGATGGTACAACAACGGCATCAGTTCTTGCCCGTGAAATTATCAAACTTGGTCTCTTGAGTGTCACCTCTGGTGCCAACCCAGTGTCACTTAAGAAAGGTATCGACAAGACGGTAATCGGTTTGATTGAGGAGTTGGAGAAGAGAGCTAGACCCGTGAAAGGCCGTGATGATATTAGAGGTAACTTGATTCCTTTACCTCTAGGTTTATCATCTGTTTTCTTTTTTCTTTTTCTGATCAGATTTTTTGTTTCACTCTCAAGCCATTGCTTCAATCTCCGCTGGAAATGACGATATCATTGGAACTATGATTGCTGATGCTATCGACAAGGTTGGAGCTGACGGTGTCTTGTCTATCGAGTCATCATCCTCTTTTGAGACAACCGTGGATGTTGAAGAAGGAATGGAGGTTTGTTTTAAATTTCAACTTGAGTTGCCATCATATCCTTTTTAGCTTTCTATTTTTACTTGTGTGTTTTACCAGTGGCACTGTTAGATCTAAAACATTAACCTGAATTGGTACCTGGATTGAATTTGTTCACTTGACCCATGATTATATACTGGAACTGATGTTTCTTAATGACGTTTTACAGATTGACAGAGGATACATCTCCCCACAGTTTGTTACCAATCCCGAGAAACTACTGGTTGAATTCGAGAACGCTAGGGTGCTTATTACAGATCAAAAGATAACTTCGATAAAGGATATAATTCCCTTGTTGGAAAAGACGACTCAGTTGAGAGCTCCTTTGCTTATTATTGCCGAGGACATCACGGGAGAGGCTTTGGCTACTCTTGTTGTCAACAAGCTACGCGGTATCCTTAATGTTGCCGCTATTAAAGCACCTGGTTTTGGTGAGAGGAGAAAGGCGTTGCTTCAAGATATTGCCATAGTGACAGGTAATTTTAGTTTTCTTTTATATTTATCTTGGCAAAATTGGCTGTGTAAGAGGTCGAAATGGGTAACTTGTTGTATGGGCCAAAAAGGGCTAGCTTAGCTTGGTCCGATACATAATTTCATTTTTAGATAATTAGGGTGCCAAATATGAGTAAAGGGATATTATTTATATATCATGATCTAATATGCTAAATAAATTGATTTAGTAGGTTTTATGCATAAAAACACACACTCTGGTTACTTTGACCTCTTTGAACTCTCATTTTTCTTTGTTTTGAATCTGCTGTAGGAGCCGAGTATCAAGCCAGTGACTTAGGTCTGCTGGTTGAGAGCACCACCGTTGAGCAGCTTGGTACCGCCAGGAAAGTAACGATCACCAAGGACTCCACCACCATCATTGCTGATGCTGCATCAAAGGATGAGATACAATCAAGGATTGCCCAGATAAAAAAGGAGCTATCTGAGACAGATTCTGTTTATGACTCTGAGAAACTAGCTGAAAGAATTGCGAAATTATCCGGCGGAGTCGCTGTTATAAAAGTTGGTGCTGCAACCGAAACTGAACTAGAGGACCGCAAGCTTCGTATTGAGGATGCTAAAAATGCCACCTTTGCTGCTATAGAAGAAGGTATTGTACCTGGAGGTGGTGCTGCTTTTGTTCATTTATCGACACTGGTTCCTGCCATCAAGGAGACAATTGAGGATCCAGATGAACGATTAGGTGCTGATATCATTCAAAAGGCAAGTTATCTGTCATATTTTGATTAGATGCGTAAAATGGTGGCTTAGAATGATCAACTTTCAGAACGGCTGGCTTTTTTTGTGGGTTTGGTTGACCAAAAAACAGTTCTTTTCTGTCATTTTTGTTAAATAACGAGGTAGAAAAAGCCCGCGGGTTGCCATGGGTTTATATTTTAATAAATTTTACGTTTTTGTTGTCAAAAATAAATTCTTTAATATATAGTTTTAGTTTTTACCAAAAGCTTTATACATGGTTTTACCAAAAGTCAAGTACCAACATTAAATCAATGGTAAGCAGTGTCATATTGTATTACTAGAAGAGATTATTGCCCAATCTAGAAACATACTTTCACACCTTTACTCATGGTGGTGTATACTTTATTTATGTTACCACTTTTGGTAGTGTTAAGATTTTGTTTCCGTTATTGGTAACATTGTGAATTATCGACATAACAGTAAAAGAATTTTTTTAGTAGAAGTATTTAGGGTGTTTATGCATTGAAAAACACACATAAGAGATTCAAAACATATCCTTAAATGATCCATGATCATTAAATGGAGTAGGAATTTGCAGCCTCCAATTTGTTTGCTTAGTTCATACCCTTTTTTTTTGTCCGTGTGTGGAAAAGTTTGTTTGTTTTTACATTGTTTTAGTCTTTCTGCTTAGCTGACTTGATTTAATTGGTATTTTGTTAGGCACTGGTGGCACCAGCATCTCTAATAGCCCAAAATGCGGGGGTTGAAGGTGAGGTGGTGGTAGAGAAAGTAAAGGAGAGCGAATGGGAGATGGGATACAATGCAATGACAGACAAGTACGAGAATTTGGTGGAGTCTGGAGTTATTGATCCCGCAAAGGTGACTAGATGTGCCTTGCAAAACGCTGCTTCAGTCGCGGGCATGGTTCTAACAACACAAGCCATTGTTGTTGAAAAGGCTAAGCCTAAGACAGCTGTTGCTGGTCAACCACAAGGCCTTACTGTATGATCATAAGTAATTTAGAGGTGACGTTGGACCATGTAGGGTCCATTTTTGTATCAAATTCGAGATGGAACTTTATTACGGCCAAATGTAACCTGATAACATTCACCATTCCCGATTTCCCTCTACTCGCCTTTTTCTGTAGTTTTGGTTTATTTTTATATAAGAGGCAATAAGTTTTCAAGGATGGTTGTACTACTAGTAGTTCGTAATTTGAATTATAAATGCCAGTGTTCAGATCTTGAGTGTTGTGTTCATTGTTATTGATCTTTATATTGCTGCTTCTGATAATAGATAATAACCAAGGCCTGTCAAGGAAAAAGAGTACACCAAAGTGAAGCAGCTCTTAAATGTAAAGATATAAAGATACAAAATAAAGAGCTCGTAAACTAGACTTGATTGGCTGGTTGATTTCAATCTGGTTGTAGTTTAGAATTGTTTCGGTAGGAAACTGACAAACTGAACACAAACTCAAGCTTTCTCGTAGCTTCATATGGAATTCGAAAAAGATGAAAATATGGAATCAGTTATCAGACAGACATACTGAATAATGAATATAAACCTATCTTGGATTGCATTATTAAACTTTTTTGAATGGAGAACTGAACCAAAGCAAGATGGTTAGGTGTTTTGTACACTCTTTTTAGGCTTGTTATCGAACAAATATCATGTTCTCTTTGATTAAAAATACAAATATTCATGCAATGCAGTGAGATGATTAAGTATTGAACGATTAATTGATGTACAAAACATAAAGGCGATTCATCTCAGCTTAAAACAACATGAAGCTTTTTAATTCAAGCTTGTGTCAAAGATAGTGTTGGTAAGACAGCCATCGCTTCTCCATCAATAACAAGAACCCCATCGTTGTTGAAGCACTTGGTTGTGAATTTAGCACTAAACCAAATAACAGAAGTGTTAGAATTTGGAACCTAAATCAGAATACTTTCTACACTTCAAAACAAGATAAACAATTCGGGTTGTTTCAACTCACACGTATTTCTTCTTCAATTCTCTTATGCTCGTAGCTTCAACTTCACCGGAAATCTCTTCCGCCATATAAACCGGCAATCTGAAGTGCAAGGTCTGTGAGGCATATACTGCTCCAGGCTACAAAGTAGTAACATGATCTTCAGGTGTCAAACCACTTATAAATTGTATATGCATATGGGTTTGAATATATAAAGAACACGTAAATGGGTTGTTTTGGGCTATGTTTATCTCAAACGGGTCAAACAGTTTTAAAACAGAAGGAATTAAGCTTTCAACGAAAAGGATCCACAAGTAACCCAAAGTTATATCTTTCAAATACTGTCATCACTGAAAATTTCTTCGATAATCAATTTTACAAACGCAAACTCTTGACTATAAATCTCATAATAATATGAACAATATGTGTTTCAGGTCAATACAACTTATAACAATTTGCCTGACCCGCTCATTTTGCCACCACTAAAAACTGTTATCAAATGAATACGTAAGGCATACAACCAACAAGGAAACAACTTACAAAATGAGAAGCAATGATCCTCGGAAACAAAGACGAAACAAGCATTCCAGGAACCAGTCTATCTTTAAATCCAGCATTCCTTGCAAAATCGGTATCTAGATGCAAAGGGTTTGCATCAAAACTAATCTTCGAATACTCAACAAGATCTTGACTTGAAAAGATTCTTGTTTGTTTCAACTTGTCCCCGGCCTTAAGCAACGACGCTGAGGAGTATCTCGACACTGTAATGTAGTTGAACAATGTACGCTTCATCGTTTCAACGGCTGCTCAAAGGACTAATGCATATGTAAAAAGGAGAATATGATTATTAAACAATACGATAATAGAAATGTAGCTACATTAACTAGAGACATCAAGCTTAAGACAATGGGATTATGAATGTAACATCTCTTTGAAGCATTTCATCAAACAGTTGGTGCGCAAATGATTTATTTAGTATAATAGCCAAAACCATGATATAATATGGATTCCATAGAGAATAATGGTATGAGTAATGTACCTATATACAGTATATATTTATATATGAATGTATATATAAAGAAGGAGTGGGTTTCCTGCAGACAAGAAGTCGTAATGCGATTCAAGGAAGAGCAGATGAACAAGGATATACGAATATGACTTTGGATTGCTTATATGTGTTTTTTTCCATGCTTTTCACAAGAAGTTAGTATCTCGAGAGGTTGGTGACCAATTGATAAGGTCTTGACTTGAGAGGTTACATCTGAGTTTAAATCTCATTTTCCACATGTGAGGAGTGGATTAATAGGGGGTTATCAAGAGTTTTGGATATCATTCTAAACATGCGTGTAATTTAGAAGTAAGAGTATAATAGCTAGTCGTTCTAAGTAAAATAAAGCTAATAATAAATCCAATGCAACCTTAAGACTTAAATCTGTGAGTCTGTTTGTTTTTTTAACCATTAAATGATTTAATGATATAAATAATATGTATGTATTAAGTCAATAATTATTTTTTTATTTATTAAGTCAAAAATAAACAATTCAAATTGACTTAATTAATAAAATATTTTTTATTATATGTATTAAGTTCTAAACAAACGGGACTAACTCTCTTTAAACCAAACCTTTATTCGTAGTAAGATGTATGTATTTGGGTCTTGTTAAAAAAAACTTTAGAGCGCCCGCTTGCATTAAAAAAAGGAACAAAAAGCCCATCCGATGGTAAAGTGTATGTCTTCTACGGAGCCTACCTAACGCGGTGCATTTTTCAACTAACGTGGTTCAAATTTTTTTTTCGCAGCCCGTATCCCGACCATTTTTGGTATCTCGACCAAGACTATTCGCAGCGACAGTCGCTGCAAATAGTCTTGCCACGTCAGCAATCCACTAACCACCGCCATAGTGGCGCTGACCTTTTGACAACACAATTAGCAGCGATTGTCGCTGCAAAAAGTTTAGTGGGGCCCTAAATTTGAATAAAAACTACCACCCGTCTCCGTCTTTCATTATAAAAAAAAAAGATATATCCTCTCTTTTTTCTTCCTATTTTCAATCCGGCCATAGCTAATATTTTCCCCCATATATTAAATCCGGGCAACCAATATTCCGATCCTTTTCCCGACGAAGTATTAGCAGCGACCTACCTGGATTTTCTGGATATTTTTCCAGCCATCACCGCCGCGGGTCCGAATTTACCGGCAAGTTTTCCGGCCACTTTTCCGTCGTATTATTAGCAGCGACATCTGGACTTTCAACAGCCCAATTTCGGCCATCACATACACATAGCCGGCGCGGTTCGTTTTTTCCGGCTCTCCTCCCCCGACTTTTCCGGCCATCTCATATTTTGGTATGTATTTTCCGGCCATATTATCCCTTTTTGATTGTTATTATTTGTGTTTTTGATAGTTAATTGATGTTATGTTAGTGTTGTTATTGGTGTTATTAGTTTTGTTAGGATTGATAGTAAATTTTTTGATTTTAATAAGTTTGTTTGTATTGTTAGTTTTAGTTTTGTTGATAAGTTAGTGATTTGTATTATAGGTTTGTTAGTATTGTTAGTTTTAGTTTTGTTGATAAGTTAGTGATTTGGATTATAGGTTTGTTAGTATTGTTAGTTTTAGTTTTGTTGATAAGTTAGTGATTTGTATTATAATGTTTATATTTGTATGTAATTGTTTTGTTAGGATTGATAGTTAATTTTTAGATTTTAATAAGTTTGTTTGTATTGTTAGTTTTAGTTTTGTTGATAAGTTAGTGATTTGTAGAATATTTATATTGTTAGATGAAAAATTACGTAGATAATCATGTCTCTAGTACAAAATTAAGTGTAAGAAAATATATATAAAAATAAGTGTAAAAAGTAAGTTAAAAAGAATATTAAAGATTACGTAGAAAAAACATATAAGTAAACTATATTAGTATAAAAAACAAGTTTCTATAAAACTTTAAAAATAAGTATTAAAAAAAGTATAAAAGTAAATATAAATATATAATTATAAAAAACAAAATTTAAAAAATATTATAGAAATAAGTAAAAAATTTAGATAAAAATAAATATAAAACTAAATAAACAAGTTTGTTAAAAAAGTATTAAATATGACGTAAAAAAAATTTAGTAAAAAAGTTTAATAAAAAACAAGTTTCTATAAAACTTTAAAAATAAGTGTATTAAAAAAAGTATAAAAGTAAATATAAATATATAATTATAAAAAACAAAATTTAAAAAATATTATAGAAATAAGTAAAAAATTTAGATAAAAATAAGTGTAACAAAAATATAGATAAAACTAAATATAAAAAGTAAGTTAAAAAAGTATTAAATATGACGTAAAAAAAATTTAGTAAAAAAGTTAATATAAAAACATAGAAATTAAGTACAAAATTAAATATAAATATATAAATCCATCCATCCTAAACTTTGTCCAGGCCTCAAGCTTCGATTCTCTCTCTTGTCTATCCTTCACTCCGCCTGGGGCCCACTCAAAGGCTCGATGCCTTTCCCATCTCGACGGGGGCCACCTCTAGTCTCTCCTTAAGCTTCGCTAAAGGTTCTCCTTAATGAGGGTTCGACAGCAGCTCACTCTCTTTAGAGCTTCGACATAAATAGGCCTCGCTGTCTTTCTCTTTCTTTTGCTAAGCCTCGATGGCTTTGTCTTTTTCCTAAGCTTCGCTAGCTTACATGGGCCCCACTTCGTGAACTTCGACCCGTCTTACTTTCTTTCTTTGTTAAGTTTCGATTATATATATATATAAATATATAAATCCATCCATCCTAAACTTTGTCCAGGCCTCAAGCTTCGATTCTCTCTCTTGTCTATCCTTCACTCCGCCTGGGGCCCACTCAAAGGCTCGATGCCTTTCCCATCTCGACGGGGGCCACCTCTAGTCTCTCCTTAAGCTTCGCTAAAGGTTCTCCTTAATGAGGGTTCGACAGCAGCTCACTCTCTTTAGAGCTTCGACATAAATAGGCCTCGCTGTCCTTCTCTTTCTTTTGCTAAGCCTCGATGGCTTTGTCTTTTTCCTAAGCTTCGCTAGCTTACATGGGCCCCACTTCGCTGCCTCGACTTTGGATCTTTGGCTGGGTCGCACTTCCAGGGCTACACTCCGATATTGTTCTTTTGTGAAGGCTGGATCTTAACTCCCAAAGATCTAAGTCTCACTTCAACTAGACTTAAACTTCGCTAGCTCTCTCTCTCTCTCTCTCTTTATCTAAGCTTAGCCTCGCCTGGGGCCCACTCAAAGGCTCGATGCCTTTCCCATCTTGACGGGGGCCACCTCTAGTCTCTCCTTAAGCTTCGCTAAAGGTTCTCCCTAACGAGGGTTCGACAGCAGCTCACTCTCTTTAGAGCTTCGACATAAATAGGACTCGCTGTCTTTCTCTTTCTACTCATCAAGTCCCCCAAGTTTGAAGGTAAGTGTTTTCACTCAAATACTTGGATTCAAACTTCAATATATATATCCTAACTGTCGATTTTCACATCTTTTTCTTATTCTTTCATTACAGATAAGAAGGTTGTACTTCTTTGCTTCTTATTGTACCTATAGAATTAACAAAGAAAAAGGAAATTCTTCCTTCTTTATTTCTGGATCTGCTGTAGATAGATAAGAAAACAGAGATCCTCCTTCTGATTTGTTCAAAAACGGCAAAAAAAAGAAGGGTATGAGCTCTTTCATTTTTCTTTTTCTTTTTGAATGGACAAAACTTTATTGTTTCTCTTATCTTATTTGTTATACAAATATCTTATATACGTATATGCAGATCGGTTGAAGAAAAGAAGAAAGTTGCTTCTTTGTTTGACTTGGATTCCTCAGATCCCTCCGTTTCCTTCTTTTCGGAGTGACAAACAGCAGAACAAGGTACAAAGATTCTTCTTTTTTGAATCAGCTATGCTAAGAAAGAAAAAAGGGTACCTTTGATTCCTTTTTTACTCTTAATTTTATTCTTTCATTACAGATAAGAAGGTTGTACTTCTTTGCTTCTTATTGTACCTATAGAATTAACAAAGAAAAAGGAAATTCTTCCTTCTTTATTTCTGGATCTGCTGTAGATAGATAAGAAAACAGAGATCCTCCTTCTGATTTGTTCAAAAACGGCAAAAAAAAGAAGGGTATGAGCTCTTTCATTTTTCTTTTTCTTTTTGAATGGACAAAACTTTATTGTTTCTCTTATCTTATTTGTTATACAAATATCTTATATACGTATATGCAGATCGGTTGAAGAAAAGAAGAAAGTTGCTTCTTTGTTTGACTTGGATTCCTCAGATCCCTCCGTTTCCTTCTTTTCGGAGTGACAAACAGCAGAACAAGGTACAAAGATTCTTCTTTTTTGAATCAGCTATGCTAAGAAAGAAAAAAGGGTACCTTTGATTCCTTTTTTACTCTTAATTTTATTCTTTCACTTTATTTCGTCATATATATATACATATATATAAGTATATGTTTTGTATATATATACACATGATCTTGTATCGTTAGTAGCACAATTTTTATTGGTTTTTGTCCTCTCGACAGTCATCTATCTTTTACATTCGATAGAAGTAATACCAGGATAGAAGAAAGAATTGACTTATTTTTCCATAGGTATTTGCCATTATATCTTCTTTCCCTTTTGTATATATATAATACATACATATATAAATCGGAAAAAGATATTTGGAGGGTATAACTTCCCATTTTTCTTGATTTTCGGTTACTATGAGAAGAAATCTTCATCTACATTTTTTATTTCATCATATGTATACATATATGTATATATGTATCTTATTTGATCTATTGTCGCAGGTGTCACGGCCGTGGGATGTGACGGTGATATAGAATTTGTAGTTCCGTTGTTAACTTTCTTCCCTAATCACTCAGCATAGCCATTTTCTTTTCTCCAGCTTCCTAGCCTTCCTTTGAAGGTTAGCTTTCTTTGTAAATTTAATGTTTCTGTTATTAACTTCCCTTAAATGATGCTTTACTCTTGTTGAAAAAATATTGATGAAAATGTATATGTGATTCTTGTGCATACTATAATGAATTCTTTGATTAATACATGTACACATACATGAGCACTTGTTGTGTTGATGCTATATGAGCTTTGTTTAGGATTTTGATCCTGTCGTATAGATAATGAAAATGTATGATAGATGTCGTTGATTTCTGCATTGGCATGATTTATGAAGGTTTTCTGTATTGCCCATATGTATTATAACATTTTAGTCATTTGAACTCTCACTTTTCTATGCTTTCCATGTTTCTTTACTTATCATTGATATGTAGTTTTGAACATACAGCTAGGATTGCTTGAATGTTTGAATGTGTTGCATGTTACTCGAAGCATTGTTTCTATGGTAGATCCTTACTTAGGATTTTTTGTTTGAACACAGGTGTTGTTCCTGCCCCCTCTTTGAAACTTGGAAGGCTAGAAGTTTAGGTTGAACTATGTCTGAGGCTAGTAGTGACCATATTGAGGAAACTAGTGGGTCCCAGCCTAAGATTGGCAAAGTTAGGAGACCTCCTACCTTAGCCAAGGAGTGTTGTTCTTCTGTTACTGTTGATAGCTTAGCGAAGTTAGTTGAGACTAATCCTTGCCTTGCTAAGTATAACCCCATTGTTCCTGAGGATACTGACAGGGTGAACCTTCCACCTTCTGGGAAGGTTGCTTTCTATAAGGACTACCTTGCTTGTTCTGGCCTTAGGATCCCACTGATACCTTTATACCTTAAGGTTCTCTCCCATTATAAGATTGGCATTACCCAGCTACATCAGCTTGCTGCTGGAAAGATTGTACGGTTTGAGATTATCCTTAGGGCCTTAGGACAACCTTTGTCCTTATACATGTTTAGAAAGGTGTTCTTACTTTCGAGGATTGGTGACTGCTTTACTTTCCTCTATCGGGATAAGAGTTTTAGGCTAATAGAAACTCCTGCCAAGATTCCTGCCTGGCGATTTGACTTCTTTTTCATGGATGACACATTTCTTCCAAGTGATAATAAGAAAATTCTTCGAAAGGGTAGTAAGGATTATACTTCAGACATGGTGGCTAAAGTGAATAAGAAAGTTGCTGACGAGCTGATTGACCCTGACCATTATGGAGAGCTTCTTGATAGTTGTATTACTTATCGGTCTTTCCCCCCAGAGTTTGAGGGTATATTAGCTATGGTCGGGATTAGCCCAGACTGGGATTGGAGTGTCATCCCGGTCATCATAGAGAAATCTACGAATCGACGTATGAAATCCATCCTTCTTTATTTGCATTGTGTATGCTTATTTGTATTGTTTATGAGTTCCAACACTTTGTTTCTTTTCTTATTTTCAGCTCTTAGATTGATGGATTGCTTAGACTATCCCTTTGAAGATTATGTTGTTCGTCCTACGTCTGACACCGAAGCGGAAAAGCTTCGAGAGACAGCTGAGGAGGTTCTTCCTCTCCGCCCTGACGGAGTCTCATATGATGATGCTTATGTCTCTCTAAGCATCTATCAGGCTGTGGATCGAGGCGAGCATTCCTTGGCTCCCACTACTGCCTTTCTTTCTTCTTCCCAGGCTTCTGGTAGCCTTGAGGGTGGTAAGTCCCTTTAGCATTGCTAAGTGTTGTTATTGTTATCATTTTATATATATGTATGTATGACTTAAAATTCTTTACTTTTCTTGTAGGTGATCACTCAGATAGAGAGCAGCTTGTCACGGTTGAAGATGTTGAGGATGATGAAGATGGTGATTCTTATCCTGACCCTCATGCAAAGAGGTCAGGAGATGAGCTTTTTGGTCCTCCCTCCAAGCTTCAGAAGACTTCCCAGCCTACCTTTGCGTCTTATGGGAGTGCTGGAGGCTTTACCCCCTATAACCAAGGAGGGTACACTCAGGCTCAGATTACTTCAGCTCCTTTGATGTTTCTTACTTCTTCATCTACCGAGACTACTTCAGCACCTTCTTCTTCTTCCCTCTTACTTGGTGCTGCTCCCGGTCCTAGCTTTCCTATCTTCGCTGACCGTATTGTGGAGAGTTGCTATTTCTCTGGTTCTGGGTCATCTCTTCGCATTGATCCTTTTTCTCCTGAGCATGTGTATGCCATAGATCGTCTTGCTGAGGCTAGGGTTAAAGCTAGCTCTCCTGTTGCCCCCTTTCAGCCTTCGCGGGCGGGGTCTACACTTCTTCCCACAGAAGCTGGCGATCTCAATAGGTCCATTGGGAACCTCTATTATGCTCCTCCGACATCGATTAAAGTTAAAGATGATGGTCAGAATCCTGAGCATGCGAAGAAGCTTTTGGAGGCCATGATTCCTCCCATTCTTTCTGCTGAGGCTCGCTTTAGAGACATCCCCGAGCTCTCCCGTCTTCAGTATGTTCACACTCTTAATTGTGTTGCTAGTGGTGTGGCATTTCAGAATGCTGCCTTGGGTAAGATTGATTCATTGACTCTTGAGGTTGAGAGGCTCCAGGGAGAGTTGTCTTCTTGTGATACTAGGCTTGCTTCCCTCTCTAAGGACTTAGAGGAAGAGAAGCTTGTTTGTACCAGTCTTAGGGAGGGGAAGGAGAAGACTGAGTCTGAGCTTCAGTCAGTGAGGGGTACTCTTGAGTCTCTAACTCAAGAGAATGAGAAGATGGCAGAGAGAGTTTCTCAGTTGGAGGGTAAGACTAATATTCTAGAGGTTGGCATGGCTCATAAGGAGAAGGAGCTTCAGGAGCTTAGGAAGGAGAGTGAGGATTCACACTCTAAGTTGGAGGTCCAGGCTAGTGATATTGAGCGTATGAGATCTTTATTGGGCTCCTTTCCTCAGTTTTTTAAGGATCTACTTAGTCATCCAGACGTGAAGGAGACTTTTGCCCGCTTCATGCTTGTTGCCATTAATTTTGGCCATTGGGATGGTGCTTACAAGAAGTTAGTTTTCCATACGGGCAATGCAACTAAGGCTCGCAAGCAGATGGAAAATATTGGTAAATTCTGGACTGGTTGCAAGTTTCCTATATTGGATGAGGTTGCCTCTCTACTTAGCACGTCCGAGGTTTCTGTTGAGGACGTATTTAAGCTCATCGTTATTCCCGAGACCAAAGAAGCTTATGATGCTGCATTTAAGTCGGATGTTCCTCATCCAGGTCCTCCTCCAGGTTCTCTTGTCGTGCCTACTTCTCGAGCTTCTGTTGTCCCGGCTACTTCTGCCTCGACCTCTACGGCTTGCATTGATTCTACTAACCACGATGTCCCAGATACTTCAGCAGCTATTGAGGATGCTTCTGCCGATTTATCTTAGTTCATTTGATTATATTTGTCATGTATCTTTTAGACTTTATATTTTGTAAGACTAGTTGATATTTCCATTTAGAGACTATGTAGTTGTACTTATTTTTCATTTGTATTGGCATGTTTGCCTTGTCTCATATCATTTCTTGTTTAAAAATGTGTGTTGAAATCATATGTATGTCGTTTGGTTGTTTTAACCTTTATTGTATACTTGTTACTCGCGAGTGTCGCTTCCCAATATGAAGTGCTTGCCTTTTCTCCAATAGATAAAAAGACGAAAAATTATCTAAATGTTCAGCCTTAAAAAATTATGTTGTTCTTTGGCTTTTTACATCTTACAAGATAATTACATCCAAGGGTATACCTTGGGACTTTGGGAATTATTTAGCTAGCATTTTTCATTTCCCATGCTCGACTCCATGTTCGAGACTTTGTTCTCAACTTGTGAGTGCAAATTGCAAAGGTTCCTGTAAAACTTTATGATTTTTCTTAAAAGAAGGTAACTTGTTTCAAGCAATGTAAATAACATAAAAGATATAAGAATATATGGGATACTTAGATCAGACCATAAATGAGAATCTCCTTCATTGATAAACCAAATGAATACAAGATAGAAGGATTCTTTTGATTGAAATATAAAGACATATGATGCATTGATCAAAGGAAAGACAAATGGGATCTATAGATCAGACCATAAATGAGAATCTCCTTCATTGATAAACCAAATGAATACAAGATAGAAGGATTCTTTTGATTGAAATATAAAGACATATGATGCATTGATCAAAGGAAAGACAAATGGGATCTATAGATCAGACCATAAATGAGAATCTCCTTCATTGATAAACCAAATGAATACAAGATAGAAGGATTCTTTTGATTGAAATATAAAGACATATGATGCATTGATCAAAGGAAAGACAAATGGGATCTATAGATCAGACCATGAAATTAAACTGCCCTTAAGTCACTTTGCTTAAACATAACATTTTTTCAAATTAGTCCCATTCAATGTTCTAGGCACTGGGTACCCATCAAGCTCAGTAAGAATGTATGAACCATCTCCATTTGCTTGGTTAACTATGTATGGTCCTTCCCAGTTTGGTCCAAGCTTTTCCAAGTTCTCCACTCTACTTGCTTCATTCTTCCGCCAAACGTAGTCCCCCGGTTTGAAAGACACATGGTGGACTCTCTTGTTGTAATACTTGGCCATTTTTTGCTTATTCTCAGCCAGCTTGATGTGAGAGACTTCTCTCCTTTCTTCAATGAGATTCAAGTTTTCTCTCAAAGCTTCTTCATTTTGGGCTGGGTTAAAGTTTACAATACGATGGCTTGGAATGCTTAGTTCGGGTGGGATGACTGCCTCAGTTCCATAGACAAGACTGAATGGTGTTTCCATTGTGCTTCCTCTTGGGGTAGTCCGGTGGGCCCAAAGTACTCCTGAAAGTTCATCCACCCAACCGGATCTACATTTGCCAAGCCTTGCCTTAATGCCTCCTACTATCGCCTTGTTCATCACTTCCACCTGCCCATTTGCTTGAGGATGGGCAACGGAGGTAAACACTTGTCTAATATCCATATCTTCACACCAAGTCTTGAAAGGATTCTCAGCGAACTGTTTTCCATTGTCACTTACCAAGACATGAGGTACTCCAAACCGGCAGACTATGTACTCCCAAAGGAAGTTGATCACCCTTTGGGCAGTAATTGTTGCAAGTGGTTTAGCTTCAACCCATTTTGAGAAGTAGTCGACGGCCACTATTAAAAACTTCACATTTCCAACTCCAGGCGGGAATGGCCCTACAATGTCGATCCCCCACTTGTAAAATGGCCAAGCAGTGTTTACTGGAATGAGATCTTGTTTTGGCATTCTTGATATCGGAGCATGTATCTGGCAGGACTCACACTTTTCAATCTCTTCCTTAGCATCCTTGTTCATTGAAGGCCAGTAATAACCAAGCCTCATTATCTTTGTGGCTACAGATCTTGGTCCAGCATGAATTCCACATGTGCCCCCATGTACTTCTTGGATGAGCCTTTGTGCTTGGGAGGGGCCTACACATCAGAGATGTGGACCTAGAAATGACTTTCTGAAGAGCTTATCTTCAATGAGAAGATACATTGGTGCCTTCATTCTCACCTTCTGAGCCTCATGGTTGTCTTCAGGAAGTGTTTCATTTTTGATGAAGTTGTAGATTGGTGTCATCCAACAATCTTCTTCTTCTTCTACTTGAGATACTTCACTTCCTTTTGTTATTGATTTTTCTTGTAAAACTTCAACCAAGACTTCTTTGGTGAGGTGGCAAAAGTTAAGGAAGCTAACTTGCTTAAAGCATCTGCTTTCTTATTTTGGCTTTTTCTAACTTGCTCTATGTCAAAGGACTCAAACTCTCCAATAAGCTTCCTTGTTTCTTCTAGGTAAAGTTGCATGGATGCTTGGTTAGCTTCAAATGTCCCATTGATCTGGTTTGCCACTAACTGGGAGTCTACAAATACTTGTATCTTCTTTACTCCCATCTGTTTTTCCATTCTTAGGCCAGCAAGGAGAGCTTCATACTCTGCCTCATTGTTAGATGCTGGGAAGTTGAATCTCAAGGCATAAGTGTACTCTCTTTCTTCGGGGTCGATTAA
This sequence comes from Erigeron breviscapus, assembly GCA_034093135.1. Lineage (NCBI taxonomy): Eukaryota > Viridiplantae > Streptophyta > Magnoliopsida > Asterales > Asteraceae > Erigeron > Erigeron breviscapus. The sequence goes on along the minus strand of CM067171.1, from coordinate 129,158,666 downwards.
GATGAGACCTGCTCCTGATCCTTCTTGATTCGATGCTCCGTCTGTATAGATGGTCCACTTTGGGCTTTCTTCTTGGTGAGTTTCTTGGACTTCCTTTCCTGAAACATCGGAGGAGTCAGTTTCTGCCAAGAAGTCAGCCAAGATTTGGCCCTTTATAGATGTTCTTGGGTGAAAGCTTATTTCGTGTTCACCTAGCTCGATAGCCCACTTAGCTAATCGACCCGATACTTCAGGTTTGGCTAGCACTTGTCTTATTGGTTTGTCGGTCAGAACCCGGATCGGGTGACTTTGAAAGTATCGCCTTAGGCGTCTGGCCGCGTGGACCAAGGCAAGAGTCAACTTTTCCAAACATGGATAGTTTACTTCTGGGCCTTTTAAGGCTCTGCTTACGAAGTATATTGGCATTTGGCCATTGCTTCTTTCTGCAAGTAATACTGCACTAACACATTCTTTAGAAGCAGCAAGATATAGAGTAAGTGTTTCACCTGCGATTGGAGCCGTGAGAGTCGGAAGATCAGCAAGGAATTTCTTCATATCTTTGAATGCCTCTTCTGCTTCTGCTGACCAAGAGAAGTCTTGCTTCCTTAAGCACCCCTTTAGTGTTCTAAAGAAAGGTAAAAATCTTTCAGCAGACTTTGACAGAAATCTTGCTAAGGCAGCCAACTTCCCATTAAGACTTTGAACTTGTTTCTTGGTTCGAGGGGATGGCATGTCTAGCACTGCCTGAATTTTCTTTGGGTTTGCCTTGATTCCTTTAGGAGTGACTATGTGCCCCAGAAACTTCCCTTCTTCCATTCCAAAGCCACACTTTGATGGGTTTAACTTCATATTGATTTTGTTGCAGACTTTGGTACTGTGGCCACCCTTGCTTGCTCATTAGCCTCCTCTCCTGCGGTAATTTTTAGCATTTTTAACAAATCTTTTGCTGGGTTAACTGGTTCAGGAGCAGGCTCAACTGGCTTTTGCTTTTTCATCTCGTCCACCAACAACTTCATTATGGACTCCATGCCTGTAGGCTGTGGAGCGGGTTGTGGGGCCGGCTGAGGCGGAGCTGGCCTTAACGCAGCAGAGAGTTGAGAAAACCAATCGGTTGGAGGAGGTGGTGGAGCTTGTACTTGCTAAGTGTTCTTGGCAGCTAGCTTTATCAATTCCAACAAATGGCTCTCTTGGATAGTCACAGATTAAGAGGAGCTGGCCATTGATTGCAAGGATGTCTGACCTCCAGTCATGGGTGGGCTAGTCAAGCTAGTTATGTGAGAACTCAACTGACTAGGGCCCGAAGAGAGCATAGTGATAGGAGATGTGCTAGTTGGGGGGGTTGTAAACAAAGATATAGAGTGAGTGTTTCACCTGCGATTGGAGCCGTGAGAGTCGGAAGATCAGCAAGGAATTTCTTCATATCTTTGAAAGCCTCTTCTGCTTCTGCTGACCAAGAGAAGTCTTGCTTCCTTAAGCACCCCTTTAGTGTTCTAAAGAAAGGTAAAAATCTTTCAGCAGACTTTGACAGAAATCTTGCTAAGGCAGCCAACTTCCCATTAAGACTTTGAACTTGTTTCTTGGTTCGAGGGGATGGCATGTCTAGCACTGCCTGAATTTTCTTTGGGTTTGCCTTGATTCCTTTAGGAGTGACTATGTGCCCCAGAAACTTCCCTTCTTCCATTCCAAAGCCACACTTTGATGGGTTTAACTTCATATTGATTTTGTTGCAGACTTTGGTACTGTGGCCACCCTTGCTTGCTCATTAGCCTCCTCTCCTGCGGTAATTTTTAGCATTTTTAACAAATCTTTTGCTGGGTTAACTGGTTCAGGAGCAGGCTCAACTGGCTTTTGCTTTTTCATCTCGTCCACCAACAACTTCATTATGGACTCCATGCCTGTAGGCTGTGGAGCGGGTTGTGGGGCCGGCTGAGGCGGAGCTGGCCTTAACGCAGCAGAGAGTTGAGAAAACCAATCGGTTGGAGGAGGTGGTGGAGCTTGTACTTGCTGAGTGTTCTTGGCAGCTAGCTTTATCAATTCCAACAAATGGCTCTCTTGGATAGTCACAGATTAAGAGGAGCTGGCCATTGATTGCAAGGATGTCTGACCTCCAGTCATGGGTGGGCTAGTCAAGCTAGTTATGTGAGAACTCAACTGACTAGGGCCCGAAGAGAGCATAGTGATAGGAGATGTGCTAGTTGGGGGTGTTGTAAACAAAGATATAGAAGGTGAGGGTGCGGAGAAAAGTGGTCCCACACTAATACTACCAGACCCAAGGCTAGATGCAAAGCTTAGCTTGGGTGGTAACCTAGATCCACCACCAGAAACAACATTAGTTGCATTAACTACCACCTCACTAGATCTAGGACCAAAATCTGGAAATTTTTCTCCTGAGGTATTTTGAATCTCACATATTTAAGAAGTTTCCAGATTCATTATTGGAGAATCATCTCCATCAACACCCTTCCCCAACCCAGAAGGTATAACCTGGGAAACAGGAGTAAATTCCTCAGCCATGTAAAGCTAAGAAACAAACAACAAATGAACAAGAACAAAGATGATTTGTGTTTTGCAACAACAAAAAACCGTCCAGTGATCAGTAAATTCACGGATGGCGCCAATGTTTGAGCATGAAAATGTGAAGCTCAATCAAACAAGGGGTTTAACCATGAAAATCATCAAGATCTCCTCAATTAGAGTGCAAACCTAATAAACTCTTGACGAATCTAAGGTGTATGATGATTTTCCCAGAGAGATGTATCGATCTTTGGAGGATATGAATGTAATATAATGATTAATTGATGATAATGTATTAATGATGAATTGATTATACTGTAGGTGTATTTCTGAATATGAATATGACTTGTACTGATGAAATTGAATGAATGATGTGAGATTGAATGAGAATGAATTGATTGTGAATGGAAAGTTCTGACTGACAACTAATGATGAGAGGTATTTATAAGCCACCAATTAGGGTTACCTCGTATTTCGGGCCTATCAAAATTGGATCCTGGCCCATTAGTACTCAGCCTGACAATACGAGGTATAGAATGTTCTAGAGTGTGTGTATCTAGTCATCCAGTCAGTCATCGTCACAATAAAAGTAGGATAATAATATTTAAAGTGATGTCACGTAGGAAGAGTGAAGGAATTCTTAAGCCTCGTGCTAGGCTAGCCTTCTTAGTTTCTTTGAGAACTCTTATATAATCCAAGTTTTATTTGAAGGCTTGAGGATTGGGCCAGGCCCAACTATTAGGTCGCTTGAGGCGAGCTTTAGGCTCGCTGACACTTTGCTAGATGCCCACTTCGCCGAAGGCTCACAGCATCTTCCTTTGTCTTTCCTTAGAGCCTCCTTGCCCTTCTCTTTCTTTTGCTAAGCCTCGATGGCTTTGTCTTTTTCCTAAGCTTTGCTAGCTTACATGGGCCCCACTTCGCTACCTCGACTTTGGATCTTTGGCTGGGTCGCACTTCCAGGGCTACACTCCGATATTGTTCTTTTGTGAAGGCTGGATCTTAACTCCCAAAGATCTAAGTCTCACTTCAACTAGACTTAAACTTCGCTAGCTCTCTCTCTCTCTCTTTATCTAAGCTTAGCCTCGGCTAGGGCCCACTTCTACGTGAACTTCGACCCGTCTTACTTTCTTTCTTTGTTAAGTTTCGATTATATATATATATAAATATATAAATCCATCCATCCTAAACTTTGTCCAGGCCTCAAGCTTCGATTCTCTCTCTTGTCTATCCTTCACTCCGCCTGGGGCCCACTCAAAGGCTCGATGCCTTTCCCATCTCGACGGGGGCCACCTCTAGTCTCTCCTTAAGCTTCGCTAAAGGTTCTCCCTAACGAGGGTTCGACAGCAGCTCACTCTCTTTAGAGCTTCGACATAAATAGGACTCGCTGTCTTTCTCTTTCTTTCCACATCTCCATTGGTTCAATTATATATACAAAATTAGGGCTTGTTTGGGTGAGATCTCACCATACTCATCAAAAGTTAATATAAAAACATAGAAATTAAGTACAAATTAAGTAAAATTATATAAAAGTTAAGTAAAAAAGTGAATATAAAATTAAGTAAAAAATATACAAAAGTATATAAAAACATAGAAATTAAGTACAAATTAAGTAAAATTATATAAAAGTTAAGTAAAAAAGTGAATATAAAATTAAGTAAAAAATATACAAAAGTATATAAATATTAAAAAAAGTATAAAAGTAAGCATAAAAATAAGAATATATAATTATAAATAAAAATGAAGAATTAAAGACTTCGTAGAAAAAAATTAAGAATAAAAGTAAAAGTATATAAGTAAGTATAAAAATAAGTATAATAAGTCTAAAAGTAAGCATAAAAATAAGAATATATAATTATAAATAAAAATGAAGAATTAAAGACTTCGTAGAAAAAAATTAAGAATAAAAGTAAAAGTATATAAGTAAGTATAAAAAAAAGTATAAAAGTTAATATAAATATATAAGTGTATAAACCAAGTTCTAAAAATTATTATAAAGTTAAATAAACGTTTGCATAAAAAGTATATACAAAAAATAACATTAAAAAAATGTTATAATTTTGGATCTTTCTTAACCTTGATCATTTTGTTGTATGTATTTTTAAATTGTGTATAATTCGTTTTCTATTTTGCAGTATAAATGGCTACATATCACGGCGGTGATGGTGGTAATGAAGACCCGAATAAACCATGGTGGAGGATATCCTGGGGCTGCAAAGGGAGTGGCGGTAAGAAAAATGGTTGTTTATAGTTCCTTTTTTAATTTAACGGTTTTTTACTAATTTTTTTTTTTTTTTTGTAGCCCCAAGAAAGGGAAAGGGGAGGGGGCCCAGTCAGAACCTTAACTTAGAGGAAGAGTTCGCCAAGAGAGTGTTGGGTTATATAACAATTATCTTAATCAAATCACAAAGCACGCAGCGGAAGATTAAACTATGCAATTAATTAATTAACCAAGGAAAGAAAGCATGTACCTTTAATTGAAGATGATAAAGCAAGAAACTTTATAATAAGGTTTAAAATAAAACCTCTCTACGATCGCACACACGACTCTAGAATGTATGTATGCTAGTACTTGATCACGAACCGGCAACGATTGGCTTGCTCCTTCTTCTTGCTTTGATCGAAATCACCAAGAACCCTAAAGGGTTTAGAATTTCGGCTATATGAACCGAAAAAGAGAAGAGAGAGAGATATTTAGGGTTCTTGAAAACCCTTGAGAATTGAATAATAAAAACAATTAGCTTAGGCCTCCTTATATAGGTGTAGGAAAACTTGATGACCAAGTTTAGGGTTTTGAAAAACCCTCCCCCCTTTGATGGCCGGCCCCTCTAGAGAACATTCTAGAGGGTTTCCTAATTGTTTCTTAAATTACAATTATCTCCTCCGTTAACTCCGTTAGTTAAGTACCGTTAACTTTTTAACACTTAACGGACGGCCGTTAGTTTTTCGTGATCTAATTAATTAATAAATTACACAATACCATATATAATATATTAATCAATTATGATTACATTTGAGTCGAGACGTGTGACCCCGTAGGCTTAAATACTTTCCGGTCATACGTTCATTTTACGTGATCACATACTAACAGCTCCCACTTGAGCATGTAATAATGAAGGTAATAACATTGGTTAGCGTCTAGCAACACGCCAATGCTCCCAGAAATATTTAAGTATATTTAAATGGTTGAGACATTTACGTATCCCTTTGTTCAGATACCGTGTTAAACATGAATATGGATCAATGTCATTTCATGATTTAACGATTCTGTTTCTCATTCCATAACTAATTAATGATTACCAAATATAATCGAGAACCATCTGGATTTATATAGGCACGGCCATGCAAACATCTTAATTAGTCATAATGAGGGCGCCAATGGTATCATTCTGCAACTATTAGTTGGAGGAACAAATCCTGTATTGACTACACGTGTCAGTCATCATACTTCACTACACTTTCTGAAAATAGCCCTTTATTTACTCCCTTATTCAGGAGAGTTAGAACTATATCAAGTAAGTGCAATCCATACATGCTGACCTGCTTGTATCTCAAGTCAAAGGATCAATAAAGTAACCATTTTTGAATTTTTACTTAATGACGCCGATCCATAAACTAATAAATTCGTTAGTGGGGTAGTCCGATATGCATCAACTATGGATATCATGTGAGTTTGGTGGGACCATCCATGATATATTCCAAGAATATAACCAATCGCTCAGATTTGTCTTAGTTTAACTATACTCCCATATAGTTAATCGACAATGGACAATTTAGAATATTATAAAATATTCAAGGATTAAACATGCAAATATAGGACACAATTAATATTAAATGAAATCAAACATATCAAGTACTTTATTTCATTATAGAAAATATAAATTGTTTAACATCCCTTATCCAAATACCGAAACAACAGATTTACATGAAATAACTAGCTAATTTAAGTCCTATGCCCTCGGCATGCCTTTCAAGCTTGGGCCTAGACAAAGCTTTTGTGAAAGGATCAGCTAAGTTAAAATCTGTGTGAACTTTGAGTAATTTGATTTCTCCTAGTTCGATCTGCTCACGAACATAGTGATATCGTCTAGCATAATGTCTGGCACCTTTCTGAACTCCGGGTTCGTTGGCAATGATTAATGCACCAGTATTATCACAGTACATATCAGTGGGTAAGTCACTTGAGGGGATCACGTCAAGCCCGCTAATGAACTTCCTTATCCAGACTGCTTCCATTGCGGCTTCTGAGGCGGCAATGTACTCAGACTCTGTTGCAGACATGGCAACTATGGACTGCTTATTACTTTTCCAATCCACAACACCTCCATTAAGAATGAAGACGAATCCTGACTGAGACTTCGTGTCATCTCTATCAGTTTGAAATCCAGCATCACAGTATCCGGTCACTTTGAGCTCTAAATCTGGATTTCCTCCATACACCAAAAACATATCTTTAGTAGCCCGTAGGTACTTCAGAATGTTCTTAACAGCAGTCCAGTGACTTTCACCTGGATTCTGTTGATATCGGCTAACGATGTTTTGCGCGAACACCACATCGGGTCTAGTGCATCTAACCGCATACATAATAGATCCCACAGCCGAAGCATAAGGAACTCTTTGCATACGCTCCACCTCATTAGGTGTAGTAGCACCCTGTTTGACAGATAAACTAAGTCCTTCTTGCATAGGTGTAAACCCACGCTTAGAATTCTCCATCTTGAATTGTTTCAAGACCTTATCAATATAAGCACTTTGACTTAGTCCAATTAATCGCTTTGATCTATCTCGGTAGATCTTGATTCCAAGAATAAATGTCGCTTCTCCTAAATCTTTCATGGCAAAACACTTTCCAAGATGGGATTTAACATCTTGCAACATTGGAATGTGTTTTCCTATGATCAATATGTCATCAACATACAAGACAAGGAAAGTAACATTACTCCCACTAGCTTTGCGATATACACATGGCTCATCGGGATTTTGAACGAAACCAAACTTTTTGATTTCTTCATCAAACCGCTTGTTTCAACTTCTTGATGCTTGCTTTAGTCCATAAATGGACCTTTGAAGCTTGCATACTTTGTTGGGGTGTTTTGGATCAATAAAACCTTCAGGTTGATCCATATAGACTTCTTCATCCAAGTAACCATTTAAGAAGGCAGTCTTAACATCCATTTGCCATATCTCAAAGTCATAGTACGCAGCTATGGCTAAGAGAATCCTAATAGCTCTAATGTCCGCAACTGGAGAAAAGGTCTCATCATAGTCAACACCGAAACGTTGAGTATAACCTTTCGCCACGAGACGAGCTTTATAGGTGTGTATATTTCCATCCATGTTCGTCTTCTTCTTGAAGATCCACTTACACCCAACAGTTTGAGCATTTTGTAGAAGATCAACCAAGCTCCAGACTTGATTGTCTTTCATGGATTTCATTTCCACCTTCATAGCTTCAAGCCATTTGTCAGATTCCGGATCTGATAATGCAGCTTTGAAATTCGGAGGCTCATTGAGATCTCCTAAAACGTTTTCTTCTACCATCAGACATAATCTGTCAGTAGGACGTCTTGTCCTTTCGGACCTACGAAGTGGAATCGCTTCATTATCATCGACTTGAGGTTCATCACTTTGAACATTTTCCCCCCAAGTTGATGATTGCTAGGAGCTTCAGAAGGTGACACATCTTTCTCTTGAGTCTCATCAAGTTCTACAACCCTCCCAATGTTCTCTTGAGCTAATTTCTTTTCAAAGAATTCAGCATATCGAGCAACGCGAACAGTGTTTGTGACGGGATTATAGAAGTCGTAACCCATCGTTTCCTTAGGGTATCCGAAAAAGATGCACTTAGTAGTTCTGGGTTCAAGTTTGTCAGGCGTATCGCGCTTCACAAGTGCCTCACATCCCCAGACTCTTAAGTAAGACAGATTAGGAACATTTCCATGCCATAATTCATATGGTGTCTTGTCAACCTTCTTGGTTGGAACCATATTGAGAATGCGTACAGCAGTCTCAAGAGCATAATTCCAAAATGAAAATGGGAGAGTCGTAAGGGTCATCATAGATCTAACCATGTCTAGCAAGGTTCGATTTCTCCTTTCTGACACTCCATTATGTTGAGGAGTATATGGAGGAGTAAGCTGTTGGACAATTCCACACGCTTTCAGATAATCCTTAAACTCTTGGCTTAAGTATTCATCACCTCGATCCGAACGAAGAATCTTGATGGTTTTGCCGAGTTGATTTTCTAATTCATTCTTAAACTCTTTGAATGTTTCAAACACTTCATGTTTATGTTTAAGCAAGTAAACATAACCATAACGACTTAAATCATCCGTAAAGGTTATGAAGTAGCTAGCTCCTTTTCTTGACACATGTCTAAATGGGCCGCAAACATCGGTATGAATGAGTCCAAGAAGATCTTTAGCCCTTTCTTATTTATGCTGAAAAGGTTTTCTTGTCATCTTGCCAGAAATACATGACTCGCATTAATCAAATGATTCATCATTTAATTGTAAGATCCCTTCACGTTGAAGTCTTTCAATGCGATTTTTGCCAATGTGTGCAAGACGACAGTGCCACAGATAGGTAGAGTCCAAGTCAGTCTTGGCTCTTTTGCTAACATTATACATTGAATTATTTGAATCACAACCACGCATATCAATTTCATAAATACCATTACAAGCAATAGCATCAAAATAATGAACATTATTTTTAGAAACTGAAATACCATCATTATTAAAAACATTAATAAATCTGTTGTCTTTCAACAAAGAAACTAAAACTACACCTCTAGTAATAGATGGTGCATAATGACAATTGTCCAAAACAATAATTAAACCGGAAGGAAGAACTAAATGATATTCTCCAATAGCTTCAACAGGTGCTGGTAGACCATTGCCCACGAACAACTGCAAAGCTCCGGGCTTCAGCTTCCTCCTTTTCCTAAGTGCCTGTAATTCATTACAGATATGAGTTCCACAGCCAGTGTCATAAACCCATGATTTACGCTTAGTAAAGGAAAATAATTCAATAGTGAAGATACCTGAAGTACTAGCAACGCTAGCTTGCTTCTTCTTCACATTCAACTCGGCAAGATACTTGGGACAGTTCCTCTTCCAGTGCCCGACTTCATTACAATGATGACAGGTCTGGTCTTTTGCCGGATTATCTTTCTTAGCCGGAGGGTTTTTCTTTGGTTTGGAAGCATAAGCAGCTTGCTTACCCTTGCCTTTACCATCAAACTTGCCTATAACTTGGTGCGATTTCTTAGCTTTCTGGATCCGACCCCCTCTTATCATAAGAACATTTGGGTCATTGGCCTTCTTTGGAATCGTCTTCTCATATTCAATGAGCATAGCATGAAGTTCAGTGACGCTCTTTTTCATAGAGTGCATGGTATAGTTTTGCACAAAGCTCTCAAATTCCTTAGTAAGGGATTTGAGAATCATGCCAACTTTTACCTCTTTATGATAAGCGTACTCCATCGAATCCAATTTGTCTAAAATGCTCTTCATCTTGAGCACATGACTGCTAACCGATTTTCCAGATTCAAGTTTCATGTCATGGAGTTCCACGACTAAGTCGAATAGTTCCACTTCAGCTTGTTTTTCATACAAGGATCTAAGTTCTCTGATCATATCATATGGAGTGTAATTCTAGAATTGTTTCTGAAGCTCGGGAGACATGCTCGCAAGCATCAAACAACAAACTTCATTGAATCTAGTGTATTGAACTCTATATTCAGTTCTTTCAGCTGCTGTTGATTCAGCACCTGGTTCGGTTGGCCATTGCCTTTCAATGACATCCATGCGTTCTTCAACTCTTAGAACAATTCTCAGTTGACGATACCAGTCATTGAAATTTGATCCATTAAGCTTTTCTCTTTCAAACATTTGCCGAAAAGCATTGGTGTTTGTGGAAGGATTCATTGCCATCTACAAACAGATTAAGTTCAAAAATCAGTATTTTCGATAATAAATCCTTAAGAAATCAATTACCCAATGTTTATAAAATAAACAATTAATTTCATTAAGGCTGGGATCCAATTGACATACAATCATTTCATCAGTTGATCTGCTAGAAATGATTGCACTCAAAAGGTAAGTGACGAGCAGTAATTGCATTACATGTGCAATTCCTAGTAAGAATGGGACTTACAAATAACACTCGATTCATCAAGTGATTTGTAGTCATGTTTTGTCCCATCTTTTGCCACGGGTCAAGGTCTCACCGCTTAACTCGTTTTAAGTCGTCCAACCAAGAACGCGCAAATTTGTCCACCACTGTGTACCAGTGAGTAAAACAACAGCCACAAGTGTCCTTTACGAGTTGGATGGCAATGACTTAAGTTTATTGGGTCAATCAATTTGATGTGTGATCAAAAAGTTATGTTTGAAGATTCATGCATATCTTCTAAACATAATATGTTTATAAAATAAACAATTAATTTCATTAAGGCTGGGATCCAATTGACATACAATCATTTCATCAGTTGATCTGCTAGAAATGATTGCACTCAAAAGGTAAGTGACGAGCAGTAATTGCATTACATGTGCAATTCCTAGTAAGAATGGGACTTACAAATAACACTCGATTCATCAAGTGATTTGTAGTCATGTTTTGTCCCATCTTTTGCCACGGGTCAAGGTCTCACCGCTTAACTCGTTTTAAGTCGTCCAACCAAGAACGCGCAAATTTGTCCACCACTGTGTACCAGTGAGTAAAACAACAGCCACAAGTGTCCTTTACGAGTTGGATGGCAATGACTTAAGTTTATTGGGTCAATCAATTTGATGTGTGATCAAAAAGTTATGTTTGAAGATTCATGCATATCTTCTAAACATAATATGTTTATAAAATAAACAATTAATTTCATTAAGGCTAGGATCCAATTGACATACAATCATTTCATCAGTTGATCTGCTAGAAATGATTGCACTCAAAAGGTAAGTGACGAGCAGTAATTGCATTACATGTGCAATTCCTAGTAAGAATGGGACTTACAAATAACACTCGATTCATCAAGTGATTTGTAGTCATGTTTTGTCCCATCTTTTGCCACGGGTCAAGGTCTCACCGCTTAACTCGTTTTAAGTCGTCCAACCAAGAACGCGCAAATTTGTCCACCACTGTGTACCAGTGAGTAAAACAACAGCCACAAGTGTCCTTTACGAGTTGGATGGCAATGACTTAAGTTTATTGGGTCAATCAATTTGATGTGTGATCAAAAAGTTATGTTTGAAGATTCATGCATATCTTCTAAACATAATATGTTTATAAAATAAACAATTAATTTCATTAAGGCTAGGATCCAATTGACATACAATCATTTCATCAGTTGATCTGCTAGAAATGATTGCACTCAAAAGGTAAGTGACGAGCAGTAATTGCATTACATGTGCAATTCCTAGTAAGAATGGGACTTACAAATAACACTCGATTCATCAAGTGATTTGTAGTCATGTTTTGTCCCATCTTTTGCCACGGGTCAAGGTCTCACCGCTTAACTCGTTTTAAGTCGTCCAACCAAGAACGCGCAAATTTGTCCACCACTGTGTACCAGTGAGTAAAACAACAGCCACAAGTGTCCTTTACGAGTTGGATGGCAATGACTTAAGTTTATTGGGTCAATCAATTTGATGTGTGATCAAAAAGTTATGTTTGAAGATTCATGCATATCTTCTAAACATAATATGTTTATTAACAATTAAATAATTAAAAGTACACCTTAAACGCATGCAATTATCACATAATAATGCTTAAAGATCAAAACTTGGAATTAGGGTTTTAAAAAAAACTTTTTTTATTTTTTTTATTTATTTAGATCTGATTTCGAAACATATATAAATAAATAAAATTAATTTTGCTTCCATTTAATTTAATATTAACCATTATAAAATAACAAAAATTAATCTAAAATTTATATATAAATTTCGATCCTCATGAACCCTAACCCCCCTTCAAATTTTGATCTTTTTGGTAATTAATCATCACATAGTAGGCTCGTGATACCACTGTTGGTTATATAACAATTATCTTAATCAAATCACAAAGCACGCAGCGGAAGATTAAACTATGCAATTAATTAATTAACCAAGGAAAGAAAGCATGTACCTTTAATTGAAGATGATAAAGCAAGAAACTTTATAATAAGGTTTAAAATAAAACCTCTCTACGATCGCACACACGACTCTAGAATGTATGTATGCTAGTACTTGATCACGAACCGGCAACGATTGGCTTGCTCCTTCTTCTTGCTTTGATCGAAATCACCAAGAACCCTAAAGGGTTTAGAATTTCGGCTATATGAACCGAAAAAGAGAAGAGAGAGAGATATTTAGGGTTCTTGAAAACCCTTGAGAATTGAATAATAAAAACAATTAGCTTAGGCCTCCTTATATAGGTGTAGGAAAACTTGATGACCAAGTTTAGGGTTTTGAAAAACCCTCCCCCCTTTGATGGCCGGCCCCTCTAGAGAACATTCTAGAGGGTTTCCTAATTGTTTCTTAAATTACAATTATCTCCTCCGTTAACTCCGTTAGTTAAGTACCGTTAACTTTTTAACACTTAACGGACGGCCGTTAGTTTTTCGTGATCTAATTAATTAATAAATTACACAATACCATATATAATATATTAATCAATTATGATTACATTTGAGTCGAGACGTGTGACCCCGTAGGCTTAAATACTTTCCGGTCATACGTTCATTTTACGTGATCACATACTAACAGATAGGTCGTCTCCCCATAGACTTTGACACGAGAAATCTACTCACGTGGCACGCGATCGGCCAAGAGTGGTCGTCTCCCCATAGACTTTAGTATTAAATGTACATTTAATCAACCTTATATATAATGTAACGTGATTCAGGCCAATCTGAAGAAGAAGAAGGAAGAGGCTGAACGGGACCCCGTTCCAACACCGCAGCCTGACATTTTCATGCAGGAACTTGGACCCCGGTCGGGGCATCGCCGAGGCATAGGGCGGGTCATCAGGCAGATGGGTACCCAAGCGTATGACTATACGCATCTGACACAGGGACAGGGTAGCCATCCTCATCAGGCCCAGGGGAGCCAGCCACATACCCAGTTCGACCTGAACACAAGTCCAGAGGGTAGCCAATCCTGGATCGATGGCTTATTTAACTTTGATGGTTATGCACAGGCTCCTGTTCCTCCTTAGGCGGGCGCACAGTCTTCTCATTAGAGCGTAAATTTGGCTGATGATGAAGACGATGATATGGACGATAATGATGCTTAGTTGATATTTGTAGTTGTTTATGAACAATTTATTTTTCTTTGTTTTATTGTTTTTGTAACTTATGTGTATTTATATTTTCTTTTTTTGATGAAGATATTCATAATAACAAATACAGATAAAAAAAAAATAAACAATGAAACATCAAGTATATGCATAATAATAACTATAAGTCAAAAAATACATCAACTATAAATCAAGTAAAGAATACATCAACTATAAATCATAATAACAAATATAGGTAAAGAATACGTCAACTATTATTACAAACGTTCAATATTATTACAAACAAACGTTCAAATAATATAATAAATCAAGTAGCCTTACAAACCAAGTATTATACAATATAAGTCAACTAATCAATCTGCTGAAATCCCGGAGGTGCCTTAGTAGCTTGAATGTGTCTGTCGTACTCAGCCAAACGGTGTTTGTACTTCGCATCTTCTGCCCAGGCCCGCGATGCAGGTTTATCAAATCCCCAAGCTGAGGGGTAAGGCAATGGGCAGTCCTTGTCTAAATAAACCGTAACAAAATGTGAAGACCCCGATACCAGGCCAATGCATATCGGCTCGTCACGGTATAGCTGGCCTGGCCCCTTCCAAAAAGGGAAACATGTGACGTTTTCACGGACACTTAAACAGATAATTATAAGACCCAAAGCATTGGACAGAAGCATAGCGCAATATGGATTCATCATCCAGTGTTCAATTGGGCGACCGTTGGGATAAGATATTTGAAGCAAAGTATGTATCAGTGTTGCTTCACCACCGAATGCAACCTCATAGTATCCGAGTTTGGACTCATACTCCTCTAGCATTAGTTTGCGAATCCACTCAAACTTTTCCTCAGATTCACCCAAAGCAACAGCCAGTGCCCGAAATCCACAGTTACCATCAGAAGAAACATTTTTGATATCCACAACGTAACGTTGAAAGTAAAAAGGGAGTTGCTTTAGGTATGTTCTCGTGTCAGACCATGTTGACTCTGTCTCGAAGAAGTTGTGTATCTGCGGTTCAAAGAAGTTCTGTGTATGTGGTCCCCCGAAGATTTGATCAACCAAGCTGGACGTTTCTCTTTGCGTTTGAGCCCACTGTGGTTGGTTATAAGGTTGCTCACTTTGAGCCCACTGTGGTTGGTTATAAGGTTGGTCGAAGAAATTTGTAGTGTCTGGATAACGTGATTCGGTGCCCACATATTCACTCTGTCTCCCACTTTGAGGCCATTGTGGTTGGCTTTGAGGTTCTTCGAAGAAACTAGCAGTGTCTGCAAAAAGTGATTCGGTGTCCCCATGTTTTTCGACCGCCTTCTTCCGTAACGCTTTTTGAAAATTATAAATGTCTTCATTGCGGGTCAAGTTTCCTGGAAATTCTTCTTTCAACCGCTTTACAATCTTACGGGGATCTGTACCGCGATGATATTCAGCTTCCACAAATGATTTCTCGGCTTCACTCAACCTTCTTGCGTACGCGTAACCAAGCAGATTCTTAGTTGGATAGTGATTATGTCTCTCCTCTATAACGGTGACCCTCCAACCACCATCTGTTGTCAAACGCCCGTCCAATCTAAAGGGGCACTCACATTTAAGTGTCTTTTTAATAAGCCCAATTGTCCTTTTATCTTTTTCCCCAGCAAGATTACAGACTATGGTCACTTTATTTTTGACACCAGCTGGGTTGGAATTTGTTCGTCGTTTGATTAACACATAACCAAGCTTCTTTGCTATTCCTTGGGCCCAGTTGAACACTTCTTCGTGTGAATCGAACACCTGAAATAGTAAAGTGTGACCGAAACAAAAAAAACTCATTATTAGACTTTATTTTCCATTTAAACGGGATTTTCTCATCATTTAATTATACCTCATCGGTGTAGAAATCGCTAGCGTCGTAGTCAAATTGAGGGGCCATCTCCGGGGTTTCAAAATCTTCATCAGGTTCTTCTAAGTTGAAACTCAAAATTTCATCCCCATATATTCTCAAAAGAATCCATCTGAAACATATATACATATATGTAAATGGTATGAAAAATTTAATAAACATATATATATGCTTACTATATGTAAACATATATATATATTTATAACCTGATGAATTGAAAGCGAATGTTGAGAGCGAATGAAAATGAAAACAAAAGATGTACTTGATTTATGAAAATGAAAGCGAATGTTGAGAGCGAATGAAAATGAAAGCAGAAGATGTACTTGATTTATGAAAATGAAAGCGAATGTTGAGAGCGAATGCGAAGTTGTACACATATATACCGTAAAACGTACACTGTTGACTATGACAGTCAACAGTGTACGGATAAGGTACACGACTATTTGCAGCGACAGTCGCTGCAAATAGTCTGGTCGAGATACCAGAACACTGGTCGGGTCACCACACGCCTTTTTTTTAGAAGATTATCATATATCCCCTTCTTAAAAGTCATAATAACATATTTACCCATTTTAATAACATATTATCATATTTACCGAACGTAAACTTTAAAACTCTTTATATACCCAAAAATATGATTTTGACAATAGCTTTAACTTCAAAGCATTTTAGTAATTAACGATATATTAGCTAATGACCATTCTATCCTTTTCTTCTTATTTATTTATGTTTTCTGTTTTTAAATGGCAAATACTATATTTATCTTATTTCCTCTATTTACAAAGAATTTAGACAAACCAATTTATTGGTATATGTAAATCAAGAATCACATATAATCTAGTTCGATTTACCGACTGTGGGTTGCATTCATATTTAATTAAGATTCTTAACTATTTTTTATTTAATTATTATCTTTCATTTGTCATGTAAGTGGATGGAGATTTTATCGGTGTAAAATAATTTTTAATGATTATTTAATGAAAAAAGGTATATGAGACAATTTTATTGTTATAAAAATTATGATGACCAAAATAATATTTAGAATTGATCGATTTTTTTTTATTTCTTTCATTTTCCAAATTTAACTATACAGTTTTGTATGTTTTTTTGTTTCACCAGTAACTTTCTTAAAAGATATATAACTCATATAAGCGTTCTATTTATTTATTTAAATCTTTTTTTGTTGCCATACAAAAACTACAGAGGAAATAAGATAAATGTGATACTTTTTAGAAAGGAGAAGAAAAAGGACGTAATAGTCAATAGCTAATGTATTGGTAATTAGCAAAATGCTTTAGATTTAATTTTATTGTCAAAATATATTATTTGGATAAATATGAGAGTTTTAAGTTTTAAAATGGGTATATATGATAATATGGTTTTTATATGGGTAAATATGTTATTATGACTTTTAGGAAGGTTATAATAAATATTGGGCTAACGTGGCATACAATATCTTAAATCCTAATGAGTTCGTATAAACTAGCAAGTTGTCATAAGACGGGTGATAACGGCGTCAGCGGCGACACGATGGTGACAATTGATGGTAGTGTTGGTGGTAATTGAGACAACGACGAGATGTGAGTATGATTTATGGTTTAAAAATAAAGGTTTGTTTGTAAAAGAGTCTTATAGGTTTTTTAAGATATGAGCGATATATGAGTATTATAAAAGATGAGCATTTAGGTATTTTAAAATCTCATTAGATAGAGGACAAAATGCTATATAAAAAAGTATGGAGTATCTCTTAATAACGGTTGAATATTCTTGTTTTTTATAACAAACTTATATAAGTATTATCAACGTCTAATACTAGTTACTAGAAAAAACATGATATCCAAAAATTAAAAATCAACTAGTCATGTATAAAAAGAGTTGAGAAATTGTCACAAATCGTCCCTGTGGTTTGCTCGATTCGCATTTTTATCCCTGTGCTTTTTTTATCATTAGGTGTCCCTGTACTTTTCATTTTCATTGCTAGTCATCCCTGCCACTAACAACCGTTAGTTTTCTTCCGTCAAACCCCTCATGTCCCTGCCCCTCATGTTTCGTTTTCCAGCCACCACTACACGACTCCATAACATCCGAGGAAAGTATGAAACGTAAGTATCGATCTTCTAAACAAACCCATTTCGTCCCTCTCTCTAAAAATCCTTATCTTTTATTTTTTTCTTCTATTTCTCTCTCTCGCAGCCACGCACCACCGGACTACCATCACCTCACGACGATTTAGAAAGAAGAAGAGACGTTCAAGATTCAACACAGGTCGTTATAGATCTGACCATGCTCGATTATTATGTTTTTCTCTTCTGTTTCGGTAACCATAGTGGGGTGATGGTTCTCGGTTTCCGGGAACTTTTCCGGCGGTGGCAGGTGGTGGCCGACCGGTCAGAAGTAGTGGTCGGAGTTGTGTGGGAGAAGGAATCCAAAGATTTTTTTAATCCAATATTTTTATTACAAATAGTCCCTGTGGTTACGAACTTGACGATTATACTCTCATGTACATTGCACATGAGGGGTTTAACGGAGCAAAACTAACGGCTGTTAGTGTTAGGGACGGTTGACAATGAAAATGAAAAGTACAGGGACACCTAATGATAAAAAAAAACACAGGGATGAAAATGCGAATCGAGCAAACCACAGGAACGATTTGTGACAATTTCTCAAAAAGTTTGATTTCAAGTCAAGCAACTTCCTTCATCTCAAAATCATTAAATTAAAATTAGTATTACAAAATCAAATAAAGATTAAACATATGATGAAAAAAAAAAAAGAAATGTTAATCAAGAGTTACCGTATATAATAAAGTTTCAAAAATATGTGTCTTTGTATTGTAAAATATTTGTTTCCGTGTAATGAAAAGTAAACTGAAACGTATAGAGTATGTTTTGGGGGAGTAAACGTAAGGTTGTCTCGTACCTAAGCTTGGATATAGAACCCTTCACATACCATTTTTTTAAACCATAAAATTTATGGGGGTCATGTGATTTAATTATTATATAACAAATATTAAAAAATTAATATGTGAGAGGTTCCATACCTAAGGTTAGGCATGAGACAACCTTATATTCACTGATCTCATGTTTTTGCACTAAAATTATTAATTTATCACAAGCTTTAATCTATTATGCTTTGTAAAAATTACCATCTTCTTACTACTTTTACATCACATATCCCTTATATATATAGGGTCAATCAAATAAGAACAGTTTTAAAATGAGGAAACGGTAAGAACATTTAAAAACTTTATTTTTATGCATTAAAAGTCCATAAAACCAACATAGTATATAACTAATTATCATTATTTAAGTGTTTAATAACACATTGATCTGTCAAAATCGAAAATCATGTTTTTATGTTTTGTGCATCCATCTTTGATGCATATTCATCAAAATTGATGCACAAAACAAAAAACGTAATTTTTTCGAATTTGATGGATCAATGTGTTGTTAAACACTTAAATAATGATAATTAGTTATACACTATGTTAGTTTTATGGACTTTTAATGCATCAAAATGATGTTTTTAAGTGTTCTCATCGTGTTCTTATTTTAAGTGTGTTCTCACTGGATTGTTACCCTATATATTTTCTCTTTTATTGATGACGCAAAATTTACAATAATTTTTTACGAGAAGCTAATTTACTTCTACTATCAAATTACACGCATGTCTGGTACATGATTTCAAACTCTCGACCCCCCCCCCCCCAAATAATAATAATAATAATCACAAATGATTATATTTAAAACAATTCAATACCGATGTTCTCTGAAGGTAGTATTTGCCCAAGTTGCAATGTGCATCGGATGGACCAATGGGGTGATCATGCGGTCCACTGTTCCAGTGAAGTAGGTGTAAAGTTCAGACATAACTTGGTGCGTGATATTCTTGTTGACATGTGTTCTAAGGTGGGTATTATGGTGCGCAAGGAAGCTCCAATGGGGTTTCTCTCGGATAATGGCAAAGATCTACGCCCCGCTGACCTTTTACTTTTTAATTG
The DNA here is from genome assembly GCA_034093135.1 of Erigeron breviscapus. Classification (NCBI taxonomy): domain Eukaryota; kingdom Viridiplantae; phylum Streptophyta; class Magnoliopsida; order Asterales; family Asteraceae; genus Erigeron; species Erigeron breviscapus. The sequence goes on along the minus strand of CM067171.1, from coordinate 129,139,043 downwards.
GGTCCAAGGTAAAGATGCATGTTTGGATGTGACATGCATTTCTCCTTTTGCTGGTATGGGGGTGACTTCCTTGGCACCCGGGGTAGCCTTGCACAATGCAGTGGAGAAGAAAAAGAGGAAGTATGCATCTAAATGTGAGGACAACGGGTACAAGTTCATACCATTCGCTTTCTCTACGTTCGGAGAATTCGACAAGGATGCTTTGGACACACTCTCACGTATTAAGTCTATTTCTAGTAGTCATTCTAATAATGCTAGGAGCGGTAGATTTATCTTTCATAGATTATGTTTTTGCATTCAGAAAGGGGTGGGAGCACAACTTGTGTCTAGACTCCCATCCAACTTTATGTAAAAGCTTCTTTTTAATATATTGAATGAAATTAATAATAATAAAATAATAATAATAATAATAATAATACAAATGTAGAAAGTTAGACTCGAATCCTGGTAGATTTTCCAAGGTCAAAGACTTTCTCAATGGACCACCAACCCTATTTGCCCCCTTTACATCAATTACCTACACCACTCGGCACCGTCGCCACCACCAGTCGCCGTCATCACCACCAGTCGTCTCCTCCATCACATTGACACTGCCACCACCAAACCGACGTTGTCGCCACTATCGTCTCATTGCACGAATAGCCCTAAGTCATATATTTTTATAATTACACATAACTTACTTCTATAAGTGCTATAAAAATTCTACGGGGTGATAAACAAATTAAGATTGTCTTAAAAATAAAGAAAAGAATATAAAATATGGAGAGAAAAAATGGTCAATCTTATCTATACTTCTATACTATCTAATAAAACAAATGATATCTTTTTTCCCCTTAAACTTTCAGCCTTTGAAAAACCAAAAATACCTCTCTCCTTTATTTACTAATTTAAACATCTCCACAATATATACCTATAATACTCATAATGAAATAATTTCCGATATAGATCCATCAACCCTTAAAATAACTATACTACCATCTTTAACATTAATTACTTTTACATTCACCATCATCGCCGACCCATTTTCGCTCCCACCGCCGTCACCGCCCCCATTGCCGCTCCCACTACCGTCACCGCCCAATGGCGGAACCAGGATTCCGAGTGACCCGTAACACAATTTTTTTAAACTAGCCTCATATTCATGCAAAGTAACGCTAATTACTAGATTGTTGCGATTTTAAGCATCTTTAACGATTTTTCGCTACTTTTAGCATTTTATAAGAGTTTTAGTACTTTTGTTAGTTTTATTTCCCATTTAGTTATTAAAATACATCTCTATAAGCTTGTTGCTATAAAAATCTTTCAAAAGTTTAAAGTCATCCACGTTGACCGGTATCCCAAATTTCGTTGACCCGTAGCACCAATAAAAAAAAATCAACATATTTTGGAAAAATTTACACTACATGAGTTGAACGGACCCGTAGCCCGGGCTACCCCCGGTCTAGTGAAGTTCCGCCCCTGTTACCGCCACCGCTGCCAACACTACCGTCGCCCCCCATCGCCACAACATTGTGCGGGTATAAGTCTAGTTTTTTTTTTGAACGGCAAATTTGGGCTCAGCGACATGCCTCTTCATATACCCAACTCCAATTCCAGAGGAAACCCATTATGGGAAAACCCCTGTCTCCATTCCTGAGAGCATTTTGCTCACACCAGGATTTAAACCCAAGACCTCTCAGTCTCAGGCTCCACCATATACCAATCCATCTATTGATGATTGGTGGGTATAAGTCTAGTTAACAACAAAGGAGGGGTATATATACACTATGTTGGAGTAGGCTCCAGATAAAAAGAAGTAAAATAGGAAACCAAACCACTATAAACATCCATATACAATAATATAACTATTATGATAAGTAATTTATCAACTATCACCCCTCTCTCGTATTAGTTATTTTTTTCATTTTGAAAGGTTTAAATTATTAGTGAATGACGGTCGTTTTAATATATATCGTCTTAACCAGACCGCGTTACAAAGCACTTAATTTCTAGGTTAGATCTCAAATTTAAACCTCTCAATAAGAAGTTTTATCACCAAATATCTAAAAAGAAAACTCATCTACAATTATCATAAGTGAAAATTAAATACCAATGAACATTTCCAAATATTCCTACGACTCAAACATGAAACCAATCTAATTATCTATGCAACATAAATGAAATTTTACATAAACATCATGTAACCAATCAGAACGAGCCTGGACCAATTTCAAAATTCAAAGTCGTAATCAATAGAGTATCATTTTATTGTCATTGAAAAGAGAAAATATTTATGGCCCCATGATAAGATTCCAACGGTTGCCAAAAGAAATATGGAGCGAAGAATAATATTTATGTGCTTTTACTAGAGGGACCGTGGTAGTTTTAGTTGGGTATCATCCAACCAATATGAACCGTTAAGTCATAAAAAAAAAAAATAAAAAAAAAATAACATTAATATTGTCTTTTCCAAGTCATGAGTAAGGATGGCAAAAAACTCTACCCAATGTGAAAAACCGAAACCCAACTATTTTGAGCCGGATTTGGGTCCAGGTATGCAGTTCTAGGGCCAGATACGAGAATGATATTAAATTTTTTGCGGGTCCGGGACGACCCATATATATCACATTACATAATATTAATATATGTATTTTAATAGCTATTGAAATGCTATCTGACAAAATAGATTAAGTAATCACAAATATATACGAGTATGTACTATGAGATATATTAATTTTTTCTTTCTATTCTTCATTATGAATGGAAGAGTAATTCTGTTTGGTTTTGTTTTGTTTTTTTTTTTTAGAACAGTACCGTTCTAAGTTTTTGATATATTGTTCTCTTAGCATTTTGAATTTAACATTTTTTAATACGATATATTTTGATATCATACCTAAGTAACACAACCTGTTCGACTAAATTATTTGTAAATGGACTTCAAAAGATATTAAATAAATTAGCGGATCCCCAACTAGCGGATCCCCTATTACTCGTGGGGAAACCCGTTACCAGACAGTTAGTAGGTAAACATGACCCGTAGGATTCGGGTCCGGGTTTGGGACGAGGATTTTAAAGCGAGTCCAGGTCTGGGATTAACTAAACTCGGCCCATACCCGGTCCGTTGCCATCCCTAGTTATGAGTTTTGATACCCTTTATGACGTTGTATGGAGGTTACATGTAAACATTTTTTATCCGCATCTAACATAGAGAGGTTACTTCTAGAATCTAGTTGAACCTGGGATTGCAAGAAGTAAAGATCAAACTCTAGCTTCTGTTTTAAGAGACAAAGGAGTTACCACTTAATTAAACCTCAGGTCTCGAGAAAGTCATACCCTCCCACCTTCACCTTAGATTACTTCATTGAGACTTCCTAAAAGTTTACAGGGAATTAGTTATTTTTAACATTTTTTAAAAGTTTTTGACAAATTCAGAATTTCCATTTTTTATTATGTACTTTATAAGTTTCAATGCTAGGAAAATCTTTCAAGAACTTAAAGTTAATTACATTGAGCGTATCCCAAATTAATTTGACCTGTAACACCAATAAGAAACACAATGTATTTCTGTTGGGTCGAAAATCGACCAGGTATAATTTGTTCAGAAATAGTTGAAGTTCAGTGAAGATACTTGTACAGAATTATGAACCTCTTCAGAATTAGTTCACTGAAGCTTCACTTCAGTTTCAGATCAGCCCAAACTGAAACCATTCATTCTGAAGTCAAAGACTGAAGAGTGAAGAAAGAGAATCATCTCAGAAGCAGAGTCCAAAGAAGATTCTACCTGATCGAAGACTGAAACATCTCAGTGTAAAGTACTTACAACACTTTACACTGATTACGAGAAAACCTTTTTACTTTACCAACCTTTACCCGGTTAATAGCTTTATCTATTAACAAGTACAAGGTTGAGTAAAAGGTTGGGAATAAAGTGTGAAATGTCACATCAAATGACTTTCACACTTAACCTTAAAAGTACGCATGTTAAGGAATTGACTTTAATTCCTTAAATGCTCTCAACCATATTTGTACGGCCTGGTCCACATCAGCATGAACCTTGCCTATAAATATAAAGGCTTCTCACAACTTGCAAAGTGCTTGAAACTTTAGCATTGCAACTTGTGAGATATACTCTAAGTAATTCTTACGAGTATTTCCAAGTTATTAGATCACTTGTATTTCAAGGTTGTTTAGATACTTACACTTTTGTGTTTATCTTTGTTCCGCAACAACCTTTGTATTTGTTTATATCAATAAATCAAATACATTGAAAAGTATATCGTGTCTCAATGCTACATACTTGAATTATATATATTACTTATATAGTTTCAGCACTTATTGTTTCTTGCAATTTACTTTCAGTACATTACTTTATTGTTTAATCCATATCTGGATCGCATTCTGAACTGGTCTATTTCCAGAATAGAATTGCTTGCCAGTCGGGTTTATTCCATCACATTTGGGACTCACAATTTCAAAAAAATTAAATGTACATTAAATGGATTGAACGAACCCATGATCCGAACTACCCTTGTGAGTCATGTGGTTTTTGATTATTGGTTAATGTGTTTTGGGGGCATTAGTTCGTGAGCCATGGGTTATAGGTAGTGATTGTTTGTAGCAAGGTTCAAGACTTCCAAGTTCTTGTGGTTCGTGGCTCGATTAGTATATTCATTTTTGATATAATTTTTTTTTCTTTTTATTTTTACTGAAGCAATGTAAGAGTTGAGTAGATTAATTATTAGGAAAAAAAAAAATTCTTTACAACACATCCATATTTTAGTCCATGTCGACAAAAACAAAACCCAAAAAATAAAAAAAGGCGGAAAAGAAAGCCCTTATATAATGACAATTCTCATTTGTAATTCACTAATTCTAATTCAAAGTCAGGAAACCCGTCAAACATATATATATATAGATATAGAATAGATATAGAATAGATATAGATCTCCGACAAAGAAAGAAAAAAAAGAAAGTCAGCAATATATATATCACTCGTGGACTTCTGAAAATCGGTGATCAATGTGCCACCATCACCGTAAAATGGCGATCTACCCTTCATTCTTCTTCTTCTTATGCTGAACCCTAACCTATATATATATATATACATGTATGTATTTCTCATCTCATTTATATCTATATCTATCTATCTTTATATAATTATTAAAATATACATATTCACGTATGTATAACGAATCTGTTCTTTCATTCGCCCATTGTTTTTTCTTTCTTTGCCTAACTTTTTACAAATTTTATTCCCATTTGTACATATACATATATATACATACATATAAAGAGATCTTTATTATTTATTTATGAAATGTTTGTTGTTATATTTTGTTGTTGTATATAGAAATGACTACAGAGGTAGGAAAATTGCTATACATATTGGTTAAAGAAGATGAAAATATATCAAATGAAGAAGAAGAAGAATCATCTTTTAGATACAGTCGTCCTGTTCTTCAATCCACTTTACAGCTTATGGGTTGTAAAGCTCGCCATGCCTTTAAGGTCCCTCTTTTTTTTATATAATATATAAATAGATTGTATATTTGTGTATGTGAGAAATAAGTTAGTTAGATCTGTGTTCAAAGTTCAAACCTTTTACTGTTTCTATGAAAGTGATGTTTTTTTTTTCTTTTTTATTTGTTTGTTTATTAGTCATCGCACCAAAACTTAATGAAACTGTTACCGGATAATCGAATTTTCATTGTACGTAATAGACTCTTGTTGATTAGTTTTTTTCCCCCTACATTTTGATGCAACACATTTTTATTCTGTTACCAGTATATGTAAGTAAAGATGGTGACCCGCCACGTCAAATTAAGAAAACTGATATAGGAAGTCATTTAGATATACTAGTATCAATATACAAGTTTGTTAAACAAAGAGTTTATTGCATATGATGACAGTTTGCATTTTGGTGCAATTTGTCCGAATTTTTTTAAAAAAAAGGTAAATGGGTGGGAACTCTCTGGTCCCTGTACCGTCTTGGTACCCAGAGCGCACACCGCATATAACTCTTGCCCGGTGACTCACCATTCTCACACATGGATCACAAGATATAGTTTCTCCACTTGCCTTTGGCAAGATTTGAACCCGTGACTTGCATTGTCCGAATTTATGATGAGGGATGTTATAAAGGTTTGATCTTTTTTATGAACAGATAAGTCAAAGGGTGTTTGAAATCATGAGAAAGAAATGTGTAGAGGATAGTTTGGCTGATATAGGTGTGATTCAATGGGGAAAGGATTTCTTGAAAGTTCATCCTTTGAAAGAGACTACTTGTGAAGTTGATAATAGGTCTGACAATAAGATGAGTGGCAACAATCAAGGGGTTTCGGAGAAAGATGGTAAACCTTTTGAATCATACAAAAAACGAACAACGATTGTCATAAAAAGGAAGAGGTTTATAGATGTTGTATGTGATGCCTTGTCCGAGTACAAGTATGTTGGTCCTAATCAGAGGGCTGATTTTGTTTTAGCCTGCAGGTACATTTTGTAGCTTATGATTGTTTATTTTGATGTTATTATTCATTTGTGTAGTCGAATGTGATGAAAGTTATTTCTGTTCGTGTTTTCAGAATTCGGGAAAGAAAGGAATCGGTTACCGTGTTACTCTGTGGTACTAGCGGATGCGGGAAATCTACATTATCCGCTTTGCTGGTATATCCATTTTCCTTTATAACTATTACACTTTCTTGTACTGACAAGTTACTTGGATAAGATTCTGTAGCATTTATCTCTTTTTAACACCTTTGTTTTTGTCTTTCTGCATTTAAACATGCTCTTGATCCTATACTTGCAAGATTCACTAAGCTCATTTTTGCAGTTCAATATCTGCTTCTTTCTTTTTCTATATACCATTGATGATGTCGTGTTATATAAGTCAGGTTTAGTGGGTATACGATGATAATCAATCTTCTGAGTTGTATGAATGTAATTGTATAGTACATAAATGGTATACAGTATGACTTGGAACTATTTTGCATGTTTATGGTTGAAGTGTTGAGCTAAAAGTAAATAGATGCAGCTTATCATGAATTTATTTCTTTCTATGTGTAGGCTAGCAGGTTAGGGATCACAACTGTAGTATCTACTGATTCCATACGACATATGATGAGGAGTTTTGTTGATGAAAAACAAAATCCTCTCCTCTGGTCTTCTACTTATCATGCAGGGGAACATTTAGATCAGGTCGCTGTCTCAGAAGCCAAGGCTAAGAAAAGAGCTAAGAAAGAGGTCAATGGTGTAGCTGAGGCTTCTACAACAGAACAACTATCAAAGGAAGGTTCTAGTTCGACCACAGTTGACTTGATTAGCCCTAAACAGATGGCCATCGAGGGTTTCAAGGCACAGAGTGAGATGGTCATTGATAGTCTTGATCGACTTATCACTGCATGGGAAGAGCGGAAAGAATCAGTCATTGTTGAGGGTGTTCATTTGAGCCTTAATTTTGTGGTATGCAATTGAGATTCTTTTCACATGTTTTCATCTTGAATATGTATATTCAAGTTAGGTGGTAAGATGGGCGGGTTGTTTGACTGGTCAAAGTTGGCTTTCAGTTGAAATGGTCATTTTTAGTATGTGTTGAAATGGTCTTGGGTCACTAGGTCAGGTTGTTTGAGCTATATTCTTATTTTCAAGATTCTTTTTTTTTTTTGAAACTGCTAGCAATGATTACAAAAATAAAGTTATCGCATCATTAAATCAATAATCCACATTCTTGAAGAAAGGTATATAAGGTGCATTAAAAATAAGTTTTGGGCATCTTTTGACGCGTTTGAGATATACACAATCAAAAGGGACTCTTTCATAAGCAAATAGGTCAAAATTGTGATCTCAGGCCTGATGCAGTCTTTTATACAGATGGGGTTAATGAAGAAACATCCATCAATCATACCATTTATGATATACATCACAAATGAGGACAAACACATGGAAAGATTTGCTGTTCGTGCAAAGTATATGACTTTAGATCCTGCCAAGAATAAGTATGTAAAGTATATTAGGAATATCAGAACAATCCAAGAATACCTATGCAATCGAGCTGACAAACATCTAGTTCCAAAAATAAATAACACGAATGTTGATAAAAGTGTTGCTGCAATTCACGCCACGGTTTTCAGCTGCTTAAGAAGACGTGCGGCTGGGGAGCATCTTTATGATTCTTCCACTAACACTGTTTTTGTAGTTGCCGAGGAGTATAGAAATCAATGTGCGGCTAATTCACTTAGCTCAAAAGGAATGTTTCAACTGATTCAAAGGCAAGGTTCTTCAAGGCATTTGATGGCTCTCTTAAATAATGATGGTTCGGTTGCAAAGGCATGGTCTGCTGAGGATGGGCTAGGAATACAAATGTACGGGCCCTTGAGGATTGGAAAGTCTGAATCGGTTAATTTACAGTTCGGCAACTTTGGACTTAGTGCTTGGCCAACAGATCTTGGGTGTACTAGTTATGCCAGTAGTGTTGATGACTCAAAAGGCGAGCTTACTGACAATGGTAGTAGATATTATTCTTCATGTTGTAGTTCACCCAAGGTCTCTGAAGGACATGCTAAAGAGGTAGATCATTTGTATCAATTTGCTGATCTTCATATGATAATAAAGCAATAATTTGTATTCTAATATCATAGTTTTTACTGTTCAGTTGAAAGAAGATCAGTCTGTGTATGGTAGTGATGAAGAGGCAGATGATACCCGTGAAGCAGATAGCGATGAGGATCTTAGTGATGATGCCAAAGCGCATATGCATGAAGAGGTACCATTCAACTTTCTCTCAATAAGATATGTTTCTTTGAGGTGGAAAAATGTGGGGGTGGGTTAGATAATGGACCAAAAAATCATCTTTGTTATATCAAAAACAGGACATGTTTCTTAGTGCCGCGCATTTTTTCTCCTGGCTATCATTGACAGTCGCGTTAAGTTGTTCTCTTTCGGATCACTGCCCCCTGAATCTGGGCAGGTAAACTTTAGCCCAAGGATTATTACATTCTTTGATGTTTGGGCTGATTATGAAGGGTTTAGTAGGCTGGTTAGGCCGAGCTGCTGGACTGTTAGGCCGAAAGAAGATCAGGAAACTCAAGGATTCTATTTTTCAAGCCAGTTATTGATAAAACTAAATGTTAATCAAGCCAGTTATTTGATAAATGTGTTGAACCTGTCACCCCTAGTTCGTTTCTCCATGCAATTATGCAGATTGAACAGACACTCAAGGATTTTCATTTTCTTTATGTATGCAGATGGAAGGTTCAGTTGACGAGGAGTCGACTAAATCGGACGAGGAGTATGATGATCTTGCTATGCAGGATATTCAAGAAAATGGTTACTTAACTGATGTAGAATTAGATATCAAGACCAACCTTTCTAGCACCCAATATGATACAGTCAAGTACAAACAAAATCTGGATCGTTTCTTGAGAACCAAAAGTGATCCAGTCATAGAATCACTGGTCACTAACTCGGGTAATCCTGAAGAAAAAAGATTGCCATCTTCAGGAAACCGTAGAGTCAGAGGACGATCCTACAGCATTTCAGCCTCTGGGAGAGATGAGCGACTTAACCTACCTGTTTTAAGACCCTCAAGCTTAGTGACAAATGGGCTCTTGAATTCGCCTATTTCCAGTGGCCGTGAGGGTTAGTGTTATGTATAATTCATGTAACGTGATTGTAAAGTCTGTTGGTTACCTCTTTGGTTTCTCTAAAGGATTGCTCATGGGCGAACTTTTTTAGTCATAATGGGAGTTGTGCTTGACAGTAGTCTGTTGATGGTTTATTGTTTTCTGCTCATCTTCATGTCAATACGAGTGATTGAGTGAATGCACCATTGGTGTGTGTTTTTATCGTTGTATTATGTTATGCCGATTGCTTAGCCACTTGTACCTGTGTAAAGGGGCAGCTTCTATTCTTCTTTTTTTTTTGGTCGAACACCTTAAAAGAAAATGTGCTACTCTGCAGTTTGGATCATTGATTTCATGTTTGAAATTGTATGTGTCATGTATTTCCAGCTCTCGATCATCATCATCCTTCTAACCACTATAATTTCTTTTGACAAAGATTATCAAAGTCAACAATCAACATGACTGGAAACTGTATTGCAGAAACCGTTGGGTTCTATATAGGAGCTTGTATCTGTGGGTAGCGTCTTACCTAGAATGAATTGGTCTGAGTTAGTTTTATGTTTGTTTTAAAACGAAAAACGAAATGGGTCAAATGTGTAACTGAGTCAAAAGTCCATCCGGTATTATTTATCAGCAGGAATTTTTGTGATCATGCATTCATGCTGATGTATCATACATACATGTTTGGTTACTGTTTGGAAAAGATCGCATCTGACCTCATTGTTGTTTGGCGTCGTAGTGTCGTGTTGGCTAATATTGTTTTGAAGTTGCTAGATGTACCAAATGACATGGTGATTAAGGACTCAGTAGTTGTGTTATGGACTTATTTATGGTTGCATCACTCTTACTTTATGGATTCAAAGCTTTATTTGTATTATTCTTGAATCTTGACTTACGGATTATGTCTTGCTATCTCTACTGTCTTCTTGACTTATTTTTGATGTCAAGTTTGACCACCAGTCCACCACCATCTTAAAAAAAAAGGGCAACGGGGGGAACCCTAGCCCCGGTACCACAATTGGATACCCATCGACCCACCCCGTATGAGCCATATGATGCCGGTAAAATACCTCCATCCTAATCCCCACATGATATGGGCACCCCGAAGGATCGAACCCGCGTATTTAAACTTCACATATGGGTCTAGGCTTCATTGGTAACGGGTACCGTAAAGGAATTATTTTTTGTCCCAGCGGGGATCCACCACCATTTTGTAAAAAGGTATGAAAGAAAATGCAATACGTTAATGCCTATGAATAATCTATTTAAGATTTCGCTGCACACGGGGTAATTCTACTCTCTTCATGTAAGAAGCATATAAATAGTGTCAAAATGATAAGGTGGGGTTTTTTTCTTTTCTTTTTTCTGTTCTTTTTTTTTTTGTAACTTTACTAGTTCTTCGAAAAAGATGAATTTTTTTACGTATCCAGCCTAACCGGTGATTCCATGACCATTGTCGAATCTTTCTCTAACCACTTTCAACATTGTACCTAGCAATATTCTAACCTGAGACGTTTTTATATAAAGAAAAAAAACTAGGCAAATAACCATTAGACCTCAAGGATGATAAATAGTCGTCTCGTTGTAATTTGATATTTTTTGTAAAACCAAAGCTTTTACAAAGTGATCCCTCAAAACAGCTCATCTCGAGTAATGATATACGTAACTAGCTTGATATACTTGAAAACGTGCTAAAATCTCTCTTTTAATCTTGTCTTTGCTTTGTTACGTGTCAACATCATTTAAACCAGTTTTTTGACATACCAAATTGATCACATTTATCATTTTTCATCAACCATCACATCTGAATGAGCAACACAAAACAATATGTAATAGACCATACTCGCATCTAAATTTATATGCGTGGAAAATAAACAAAAATAGCGAACAAATTTGATACCGTCTCCAGTCACCCTGACTCATGAAGGAACGACTTAAGTTCAAAAGCAAAAACAATCCTAGGAACGACTTAAGTTCAAAAGTAAAAACAATCCTTATACTCGAGACAAGACTTTTTACTTGAATAAGAGCATTTCAGTTTCGAGACAAGACTTTTCATATTATTACGGAGTTAAGGAAGAACTTTATCAATAAATTATATGATATTTAAAAAAATTCATACATATTTTATATAGTGTTTATCACAAGACTAGAGCCTAAATCAATATGTTTGATAATATCACACATACTACGAAAACAATGATATCTATGTTATCACACAAATCACAAGAATCAATGACAAAGATGACATGTTTCATAAGAGGCTACCCAATGCGTTCGTTCCTCTATTCGTCCGCCATGGACGGACGAGTCCACACCATTGGGTGGGACTCGTCTATGGCTCGTTCGGGTGGCTCGTCTGTGCGTTTCGTTCCTGGAGGGACGAGTTGTGATGACCGTTTTGTTTTTTTTTTTTTTTAACTTGCAACGGCTATATTCAAAGGAAGAAGACAAAAAACTTTAAGTTTCAACTTTTGGCAAAACAGGTCCCTTAACGACCATTTTGACCAAAACAAGTTCAAAAAGTGACACTTTTAGTCCTTAACGGCTAGTTTTTCAAAATGGCTATATATACACTTCAATTGAACCACCATATCACACCACTCTTTCATATATTCAGATATATTATACCAAAACACACTTTTGTATACACAAATCATCATGAACAGCATGTTTCCTTCGAGTGTACCAACGTACATGAGACCGGATTTGTTTCCTAATGACGACGACGATGATGAGCTTATGGGCATCATGGCCGAATGCGTTGATTTGCTTGAAGAAGGTGAATCATCAAGACCATTCATACCCCGTATGCCCGTCGAGAGAGATCGATATGGTGCTGAACAACGCCTAATGGAAGCTTATTTTAACGAAAACCCAAAGTATTCGTTGAAGAGCTTTAGGCGAAGATTTCGTATGTCGAGACCTATGTTCATGCGCATTGTGAACGATATAAAATCATACCCATCTCGACATCCAGGTCCTGTGCCCTTGCATTTTCAAAGAATGCAAGACAAGCAGGTTGATGGTCGAGGAAGGGTTGGTTTCAGTACAATCCAAAAGTGTGTATGCGCCATACGTCAGTTGACGTATGGCTACAATCCCGACTCGCTTGACGAGTATCTACAGATGGGTGAAGAAACAAGCAGATGTTATCTAGACTATTACTGCAAATGTGTGTTTGAACTTTACAGGGATGAGTACTTGCGCAGACCAACACCGGAGGACATACAACGCTTGTATGCTCGACACGAGGAGCTTCATGGTTTCCCAGGCATGCTTGATAGCATTGATTGCATGCACTGGCCTTGGAAAAATTGTCCCAAGGCATGGCAAGGTCAATTTACGCGTGGTGATCACGGTCATCCAACCATCATGCTTGAAGCGGTAGCTTCGTACGATAGGTGGATTTAGCATGCTTTTTTCGGCACAGCTGGTTCGAATAACGATATAAATGTCCTCAACCAGTCGCCTTTATTTAGGTAAGTTTCAATTTACTTTATTGCATATCTCCAAATTGTTCATATTTTTATGTCTTGAAATTTAATTTATTTTAGGGAAATCATGGAAGATCGTGCGCCTGATAGTTCGTTCACTGTTAATGGCACCCACTACAAAAAAGGTTACTATCTCGCCGACGGCATTTATCCGGAATGGTCGACTTTTGTAAAGTCGTATTCATGCCCTCAAGATGAGAAGCGGAAGAAATTTAAAAAGTATCAAGAAAGTGCCCGAAAAGATGTCGAGCGTGCCTTTGGAGGGCTTCAAAATTCATGGCACATTCTAACCCAACCAGCAAGATCAAAAAGCGTTCGGATAACTCGAACAATGTACGCGTGTGTTATATTGCATAACATGAAGGTTGAAGACGCGGGGTACGCCATAAGCTCACTCGAGGAGGGAGACGACAACGATCCAATCGTCTTACCTGAGCGTACGTTCGAGGAAAGGATGACACTTCACCAACGAACCGGCAAGGAGCTTCGAGATCGACATGTGCATCATGCTCTTCGTCATGATCTTACGGAGCATATATGGCGACTCCCGTGAATGTTTTTTTTTAATGTGTGTTTTTTTTAATCAAGTATTGTAATGTTTTTTTTAATGTGTGCTTTTTTTTATAAATAAATTGTGTAATGTTTTTACTTTTAATGAAGTGTTTTTAATTTGTGTATGTTTTAGTTTGTTATAATTTTAGAGGGTTAAAAATGTAAAGTTTAGATAAAAGGGTAGAATTAAATAATTGGTGGGTCCAAGACTAGTCCTTGAGGGATGAGTGTATTGGGTGTGTTTTGAGGGGATTAGTCCTTAGAGTGTTTTTTGCTGATGTGATGCTGACAGAGACTAGTCCTTGAGGGATGAGTGATGGGCATTGGGTAGCCTCTAATAGATTAACAACACTTTATTTGTTTTCTTTCTTTTATGGGTTCAAAATCTAAGTTCCTTTATATTTACAATGACAATAATAGTATTTGTGATAAATAAAAACTAACAAGGTTGGATAAGTGGTTAATATCTTTTACTCTGGAAACAAAGGTTAAGGGTTCTATCCTTATGTTTTGCAAGATTGGAGGTCCTTTTCTATCTTAGATGTAACCTAGAAGCAACTTCTCTACACCGTCGTGGTAGGCGTAAGACTGTTTATATGTTAACCTCCCCCATACACCGTCGAGGTATTAAGACCCCAAAACCCTTAAAAGACGACATTGGGTGCTTATTACAATATTTGTGCAAATAACTAAAATACAAGTACTGAAAAAATGATCATGAAAAAGAGATATAATAATGATAAAGAAAAATAACAAGATGGGAAAAAAGAACAGGAAAGAAAGCAATATGTTTTTTATTTTATTTTTTATATTTATAAAAAGCGAGGAAGAAAGCAACAAAATAGAAGGACCACAAGGTACAAATATGGACCACATCAATTGACGATTCACTCTCTATCTCTAGGTACTTCTGCTCAAGTTTGTATAGTTGGGATATTATCCTTTCTAATTTTATAGTTACATATTTCTAATTTGAGCTAACAAGAGTTAGAAACAACGAATCTTGCGAACATGTTACATCAAAAATATCAAATGAAAACTGATGTTTTGACTGAGTTAAGAGTATTTCTCGTGTTTTCGGTTACTGTAATTAGCACGAGTTATTTCACTTCTTTTGTAATCTTTCAAGTTAATGTTTCAAAAAATATAGTTGTTTTGGTTTATTTCTAGGTTATTTGCAATTGTACTTTTTGACAATTAGCACCTTGTTAATTGTTTATATTATTAATAAAATTATGCCGTTTTAAAAAAAAAAACTATCCAAATATATATGGAATGTATTTTCTTTACCTTCCATATTCGTTTTTGCTTGTAATATATCTCTCAATCATATAATGTTCATGCTCTAAAATAGAGTTAAAATTTCTAGAATGTAATAAAATTTTTGAAGTATATTAGTTTTGAGTGATGTAACTTTTTTTTTTTCTTAATCAATTAGTTCACTGAACTCTTGGAAAAAGATAAACAAAACACTTTGTTATCGAAATTCAAAATGTCCATCATGTATATTATTTTGGTTCATTCAAGTGAGGCCACTCCTTATAACCCCCCATTTTCCCTCTATTCCTCCACTATTCTTCTTGTCACATTAGTTTTTCTCTCTCCTAGAACACCCAAGAACACCCTCTACTTATAACTCCATATTCTTCCCCTATTCTTCCATAATTTTATTATTTCATTTTTCTTTTTCACAAAATTAAACAAACACATTTTATTATTTGACGATGTACCCCTCCGAGTAGTCATACGAAGATCACCTAGCACGAAGCTCGAAGATATTAAATAATAATTAAATAGCTAAAGATAGCTACGAATCCCTTCCTAAAATATAGTAAATCATATCCCAATTATAAAGGGATAAATATGGCAAGTAAATCGGATAAATATATCCTAGATATGCCAAAACCCTAACTAGGGTTAAAACCCTAGCTTCCTCCTCAAGATTACCCTCTCCTATATAAGGAGGGGAAATCCCATTCATTCGGCATGATCATAATCAGCCGCACTCTCACACATACGATCACAGATCGAAATAAACCCTAACTAGGGTTAAAACCCTAGCTTCCTCCTCAAGATTACCCTCTCCTATATAAGGAGGGGAAATCCCATTCATTCGGCATGATCATAATCAGCCGCACTCTCACACATACGATCACAGATCGAAATAAACCCTAACTAAAGTCGAACAAGCTTCGACAATTACATCAACTCTAGATTGGCGTAAAGGAGCACCGCTCCTATCTTCGGGGAATCGCCAACAAACCCTTAAACCTCAACCATCTCTCCACGATGGAAGCCCTTGCTGGAATTATCATCAACTATGCGGTTTGGTGCACAATCATTTGGTGCCATCCGTGGGACCACACTGATTCATATAAAAAAACCCACCATTAAACCACACTATGATCCGTCGTACCAAGCTAAAAAGATGATAGATCACCGTAAAAGAAAACTCCGATGAACGAAAATTCCCTTTATATCGACATATCAATACAACACACAAGATCTGCTGATTGAGAATGGGCGGCCACGTGAATTACGTGATGTAACACCCGTCGTTTAAAAACTTGAATTTTTCAAAACTTTGCCAAACAGCATTCAAAATAAGCGGAAAGGATCACTTTCAAAATCTGCCCCATCCGTAACGGATGGTACCTTTAAATTTGGTGTTACTACTAGCATCATCAAAACAATAAAAGTAAATCCAAGCTTTGGCACCAACATAAATGCCACATTAATACAAGTCTTTAATCATAAATGAAATAGCCAAACAAGAGGCTAAAAGGAAGTCTAAGCGTTTAATGTCTTAGCTACGCTTCTTTATTCGTCTACCCAAGTCTCACCAAGCTAATCCTCGCCTAGCTCACTTGATTATCCTGAAGGCACAACATTTTCAAAGAACAAGTGTTAGCTAATAAAATTAGCTAAGTAAGATAACATAACTTGAAAACGTTTGCCAATTTCATATATTAACAAATCTGCATTTTAAGTTAATATCACACACATACATAACATCATAAGATACACATTAGGTTCAACATGTCCTAAAGTGTGCCTATACTTTCTTTCTTCATCTTTCTTTCTTTATTCCTTTGCCGAGACGTAGGCTAAGTGACTTATGCCACTTGCATAGGGATGTGGGTTGTGTGTAGGCGGTCATAGACCATACATGGAGTCCTCACACCCGACATGATGGGTAAACCATAAGGTGGTCCATCGGCGTCGTTAAGGAATGACAAAGTCAATCCAACTGAATAAACCTCGTAGTTTCACCAAGCTTCGGAAACCTCCGACAGCCTTCGACGAGCTTCGGAAACCTCCGACAGCCTTCGACGAGCTTCGGAAACCTCCGACAGCCTTCGACGAGCTTCGGAAACCTCCGACAGCCTTCGACGAGCTTCGGAAACCTCCGACAGCCTTCGACGAGCTTCGGAAACCTCCGACAGCCTTCGACGAGCTTCGGAAACTTCCGACAGCCTTCGACAAGCTTCAGAAATTTCCGACAGCCTTCAGCAAGCTTCGAAAACCTCCGACGATCTTCGGAGACCTCCGGTAGCATTCAGCAAGCTTCAGAAACCTCCGACGAGCTTCGGAAACCTCCGACAGCCTTCGACGAGCTTCGGAAACCTCAATTAGCCTTCGAAGACCTACGAAAACTTCCGATAGCCTGTAGCTATGGTCAGAAATCTTATAAAGTCTCCAGCGACCTTCGGAAGCCCCCAGCGAGCTTCAAAGGACCCCTATAGCCTCTGGCATCCTCCAACAGTCTTTCCCGACGTAGATCAAGATAGAGAACTTGACCCAGAATCTTCAACAGCCTTCGAAAACCTTCTTCAGCAGCAAGCCTCAGACACTTTCGCAGCCGACTTTCAGCAGCCTCCGACGAGCTTTGGAAATCTCCTACACAGAGGACTTGACCATGAGCTTCGTGAACGCAACGTTCCAAGAGCGTTCGAGTGCACGACTACGGAAACCTCCAGAGCCTTTTAGATAGGAGCTCCTAGGAGACGTCTCTAGAGACTTTTAGATGCCGCCGCGCTCCCCGGAAGCCGAACACCTTCGGCAGCCTTCGGCGACCTTTCAAAATCTCCGATAACATATAGTGACCTTCAGGAACTCTCTTTTATCGAAGTAAATTCGATGCAATAACTCGTGAAATTGGCGAACAAGGAGTATACAGTCTAAAATCACGACCCTAGCAGTCCATAATATTAGACTGGGGGGCTAATGATGATATATACCTCACCTTCGATGACGTTGCGCGACAAATCTTTCTGACACCTTCTCCACTCAAAAAGGTCACACCTGCAATCTTCCTCTACAAAGCTCAAGACGTGAGGTAAAAACTCTCCAACCAAACTATATGGGCATTAAAATCACAAGGTATGCACTAAAACCATGATCTTTTATATTTTGCCTAAAGGTGTATATAGCTTGTATAATGGTCACCTACGTGATAGTTTAAACCATATACCACAGCTCACCCACGGCTCAATTCGTAAGGCATAAGCCTCATAAATTACCAACCCTTAAAAGTATTGACATACTGAAATATTCCCGTCAAGATAAAGCCACGGACATGGTTTCCTACTCTTCGTAGATCATATAACCTCCGTAGAGCAAAATCATCGGGTATAATACTTTTTCTTCATAACGCTTCCATAAGAGTAAAACTCCGAAAGTAGGTTACCCTCTACAAGGTTCGTTATCCAAAAAATCAATCTAAACCAAAATATGTCAGAGGCCACGAGCCTACAGTCTTGTACAAAAAATCTTATCTAAGTCTAAGAAGGTCGAGACTGTTATCACTTCCACTTCTAACTCATAAACCTTTTAAATAACGCCCTTTCGCAAGCACGGAAGTCAACAAATACATGCTTTGTCACTACCCTTAAGCCTAAGAGGCTTAACGATTCACCTCCCCGTAGATTCGGAAGGTCGCATACAGACTACTGCGATAATTTCCTTACAACATCCGAATATCCAAGGATTTTTCCATTACCTTCCACAACGCATAAGTCAAAGAAGTCCTCATCTCATTCTCGTTAACACACCTAGGGACTCAGGCAAAATCCTCCAACACCTTTTACTAGAAGAGCTTACCCAAATCATTACCTAAGCCCTAGCCTCGCAACTATTACTCCAAAAACTTTATTCGCAAAATGTGAGACATGGAACTCTGCGGGTGGTTGCCTTCGGAACCATGCACTAATATTCCTAAATCTATAGGAACATAGAATACACTTCAGAGTCATAAAACGAAGGGGATACCCCTTCGAGAAAACAAACACTAGAAACCCTTTAAAACAATATCAAACACTTTAAAGGAATATTATACACAAATATGTACAAAATTGCCATAGCAAATACCCTTCACTCAATACCGAATACCTCATAATAATAATAAATAAAGAGGCCAACGAAAATTTGGGAGGCAATGCCCTCCGAAATTGGCCAAACATTGGTCCTATTAAGACCACAACGTTTTATATTATTCCTAAGCTGAAAAAATGGTGCAACCTAGCAACCATATAAGTCTTTATTAGATATTATGCTAACTCTTTGATCTCAGCTCTCATTTGACAGTTGTTTAAATGGCGTAATGGCTTAACTACAAAGTTTAGACAAGCTTCGTAATGGCTAATTTATGGAGTTGCTCATATGTGAGTACTGAGGTTTAAAGAAAGCATGATATAAAGGTCCCACCCTGGAAGGGACCATTCCACAAAAATCATGTATATATGACCTAACAAAGGTTTGAATTATTTTGTACACGACAAAGAGACCTACGTGTCCTACGTCGTAAAACTCATGGCCCGAATAAGGCCAGAAAGTGGTGAACACACCCTCATCTTTAACCATTACGAAGGGTCGCTCCCTATCGTATTACCTATTTTACCACGTACGTATCCATTTACCAATAAAAGACATGCTACTAAGGCTCAATGTATGATAGGGACGCCTACATAACATATAGCCAAATCGTAATTGGAAGAACAAAACTTCCATAACGAAGCATGCACGAGCAAAAAGACATGGAAAATACGAAGGTGGTTGCCTTAGATACCATGCAGAGTTTTACCAAACTCACCCTAAAAAGTGTAAGACACGGAACAATCGAATGGTGATACCCTCGATACCGTGCACATACAAGAAAAGACCTTCAAATTTCCAGCAAACACTTACACGACCATACGGAGGCCATATATGTGCCCCCGAAGGTCCAGAGACAACTCACAAAGCAACAAAAAGGTAGCTTAGAATGATGATCCATTCGAAGCCTAAAGAAAGGACTTCCGAATAATATAAAGAATAATTCGTCACCCGAAGCCCCTAAAGAAAGCTTGAAAGAATTAACGAAGGATAGTGGCCTACACAAACCACTATCAAAATCAGAAAGAGAAAAGGGGATCCCTTGGGAACTTCGAAGAAACCTCCCATAACAACAAGGATACCTCTAGCACCTTCATAGATAATTACAAGAAGAGAATAGTCATCCAAAGACAACAGAATCGACAATATATGAAGTACATATCCCTCGTAACTCTGAAACATCAGCGATGCCTTCTCCACATGACGAGAAACAAAATTCCTAAAGTCCGTAACACTTGCCCTACACCAAAGGAAAGAATTATAAAAAGATGACCATGTGATCTACAGAACAAAGACACAACCACGTGAAGAGTAAAAGTAACGGTACACCAAGTTCATCAACGCACGAAGTTACTCAACAAAGCGACAAAAATGGAACAAGAATATGACCTCTGATTTGAAGGATACAACACCGGTTGTTTACATTATGCATAACAAAAAGATACGAAGATTACCCCATTATGAGGAAGATCGATAAGAATAAACTCTCTCATAACGAATACCTAACCTCCATACCACCCAAAAACTACTACGCCTAGTTTCACCCACCGCGCAAGATGCTCACGTTTCCCATCAACTTATCCACAAAAGACAATGGCAAACGACGTTGTCTCATGATAGCCTTCGGGATTATACCCTACATAGCAAGTGTATTACTTTACTAAGGATACCATGACACCACCGAATCTGAAGCATAACACTTCATGATTACCTATATTATAAATTTCCCCGTTACAAGACTCACTGATCTCCGTAAATCCACTTCATCACAAAAAAGTGAGATTCAAAGATCAAGGGTCCCTAAAACAAAACGGCTGATCTCTAGTAAAGACCATATCAAGAGCCTTCGTGAAAGTACCTTACAAAGATCGCCCACTACCTTATCTTATTTGACAAAAGTCACCATTCGCAAATCACTTTCCCACAAAGAAAGAAAAGTTACCTGGGCAAGTAGCGATCAACAATGGCGAAAAATATTTAAAGGTATAATAACGCGAACAATGAAGCCTCATCCCAACCGTTTGATCAACTATTACAAAATTACCACTTACAACATCAAGAAAAAGTCATTCGCCTCCAGTCCCTTGCGATATATCGAAATTGAGCATCCTTTAGCCCTCCGAGCAAAACTTTCAGCAAAGCTTATTTGGATAAAATTGTATGAAGACCAGCGCGCTAGAAGACGAAGAAGTAAAGTCTAAAATCACAGCCTTGGCAGCCTCTAATATTAGACTGGGGGGCTTGACGATGTACCCCTCCGAGTAGTCATACGAAGATCACCTAGCACGAAGCTCGAAGATATTAAATAATAATTAAATAGCTAAAGATAGCTACGAATCCCTTCCTAAAATATAGTAAATCATATCCCAATTATAAAGGGATAAAGATGGCAAGTAAATCGGATAAATATATCCTAGATATGCCAAAACCCTAACTAGGGTTAAAACCCTAGCTTCCTCCTCAAGATTACCCTCTCCTATATAAGGAGGGGAAATCCCATTCATTCGGCATGATCATAATCAGCCGCACTCTCACACATACGATCACAGATCGAAATAAACCCTAACTAAAGTCGAACAAGCTTCGACAATTACATCAACTCTAGATTGGCGTAAAGGAGCACCGCTCCTACCTTCGGGGAATCGCCAACAAACCTTAAACCTCAACCATATCTCCACGATGGAAGCCCTTTCCGGAATTATCATCAACTATGCGGTTTGGTGCACAATCATTATTATTAAAACACATTACAATAAAAAAGACAACACATAATTAAAAAAGACCATGATAAGCTCCCTAAGCACTGCTCGTATCTGAAGCTCCTCCCATACTTCTCATGGTACTGATGATGGGCCGTCGCATAAAGCCACTAATCAGTGACGGTCGTCCCCTGTGCATTCAACCTCATACAGATTGCCTGAAACTGCTTACATTCCTTCCAAATTTTGGTGA
Organism: Erigeron breviscapus; assembly: GCA_034093135.1. Taxonomy (NCBI): domain Eukaryota; kingdom Viridiplantae; phylum Streptophyta; class Magnoliopsida; order Asterales; family Asteraceae; genus Erigeron; species Erigeron breviscapus. The sequence continues at coordinate 129,117,073 of CM067171.1, read as the reverse complement.
AGTGACCTACTAGTTGATCTTTGTTGCGTGCTCCTTCTGTCGTGTCCCTGTTGAACATTTCAGTAATGTCATTCCAAGCGTCTTCGCTTGGGTTAGTCATTTCACATCTACCGCTCACGGGGTCAGGTAGCCTCAACATCTAACACCTCGACAACAAAAGATCTTCTGATTGTGATGTTTGAATGAAATGGTTTGATAAAGATAGAAATAATTTGAAATAATATTGTTGTGAATTGAAATGGTTGTGTTTGTTGGGAATAAATAGAGTTTAAAGAGGAACTTGTGGCAGTTATGCACAAACTAAGTGCAAAGAAGAAATGGTGTCGAGAACAAAATTTTATTTTACAAAGCAGGAATTGTTCTAATCTTGAGTGTCAATATTTTACTTATTTGCAGGGGAAGATCGACAAGACGGAAGTTTCTATTGAACAACTTGATTGTGCGGTTTACACCTTGAACAGTTTGATCATATGAGCCAAAGCAGTTTATCAGATGTATGAATAAAAATTTTACTTGAATGTGTTCTAGGAACTATTATGTTGTATGTTTGTCTTTTAATAAGTTTGTAATGTTTTTAATTTATGAATAAAAATTTTACTTGAATGTGTTCTAGGAACTATTATGTTGTATGTTTGTCTTTTAATAAGTTTGTAATGTTTTTAATTTATGAATAAAAATTTTACTTGAATGTGTTCTAGGAACTATTATGTTGTATGTTTGTCTTTTAATAAGTTTGTAATGTTTTTAATTATGAATAAAAATTTTACTTGAATGTGTTCTAGGAACTATTATGTTGTATGTTTGTCTTTTAATAAGTTTGTAATGTTTTTAATTTATGAATAAATTTTTGTTGTTATTAAATTACCAAGTAAGCATCTTTTATTACAATACTTAAAGACATTACATTACAATACTAAAACACACTTCATAGTTCAAAATACTAAAACAGTTAATTAAAATACTAAAACACACTTCATAATTCAAAACATTAAAAATAACCATGATAAGCTCCCTAAAGCACTGCTCGTATCTGAAGCTCCTCCCATACTTCTCATGGTACTGATGATGGGCCGTCGCATAAAGCCACTAATCAGTGACGGTCGTCCCCTGTGCATTCAACCTCATACAGATTGCCTGAAACTGCTTACATTCCTTCCAAATTTTGGTGAAGTGACCTACTAGTTGATCTTTGTTGCGTGCTCCTTCTGTCGTGTCCCTGTTGAACATTTCAGTAATGTCATTCCAAGCGTCTTCGCTTGGGTTAGTCATTTCACATCTACCGCTCACGGGGTCAGGTAGCCTCAACATCTAACACCTCGACAACAAAAGATCTTCTGATTGTGATGTTTGAATGAAATGGTTTGATAAAGATAGAAATAATTTGAAATAATATTGTTGTGAATTGAAATGGTTGTGTTTGTTGGGAATAAATAGAGTTTAAAGAGGAACTTGTGGCAGTTATGCACAAACTAAGTGCAAAGAAGAAATGGTGTCGAGAACAAAATTTTATTTTACAAAGCAGGAATTGTTCTAATCTTGAGTGTCAATATTTTACTTATTTGCAGGGGAAGATCGACAAGACGGAAGTTTCTATTGAACAACTTGATTGTGCGGTTTACACCTTGAACAGTTTGATCATATGAGCCAAAGCAGTTTATCAGATGTATGAATAAAAATTTTACTTGAATGTGTTCTAGGAACTATTATGTTGTATGTTTGTCTTTTAATAAGTTTGTAATGTTTTTAATTTATGAATAAAAATTTTACTTGAATGTGTTCTAGGAACTATTATGTTGTATGTTTGTCTTTTAATAAGTTTGTAATGTTTTTAATTATGAATAAAAATTTTACTTGAATGTGTTCTAGGAACTATTATGTTGTATGTTTGTCTTTTAATAAGTTTGTAATGTTTTTAATTTATGAATAAATTTTTGTTGTTATTAAATTACCAAGTAAGCATCTTTTATTACAATACTTAAAGACATTACATTACAATACTAAAACACACTTCATACTAAAACAGTTAATTAAAACACCAAAACACATAGGTGACCCATTGGTAAGGTCTTTGACCTTGAGGGGATCCACCTGGGTTCGAGTCCCACTTCCCACATTTGTGGGGATGGATTAATAGGGATTTTTCGAGAAGACCTGAGTTTCATCTCAGGCATGCGTGTAATTTAGGAGTAGGAGTAGATTAGAATGGCGTTCTAAAAAAAAACACCAAAACACATTCATAATTGAAAACATTAAAAATAACCATGATAAGCTCCCTAAAGCACTGCTCGTATCTGAAGCTCCTCCCATACTTCTCATGGTACTGATGATGGGCCGTCGCATAAAGCCACTAATCAGTGACGGTCGTCCCCTGTGCATTCAACCTCATACAGATTGCCTGAAACTGCTTACATTCCTTCCAAATTTTGGTGAAGTGACCTACTAGTTGATCTTTGTTGCGTGCTCCTTCTGTCGTGTCCCTGTTGAACATTTCAGTAATGTCATTCCAAGCGTCTTCGCTTGGGTTAGTCATTTCACATCTACCGCTCACGGGGTCAGGTAGCCTCAACATCTAACACCTCGACAACAAAAGATCTTCTGATTGTGATGTTTGAATGAAATGGTTTGATAAAGATAGAAATAATTTGAAATAATATTGTTGTGAATTGAAATGGTTGTGTTTGTTGGGAATAAATAGAGTTTAAAGGGAAAAAAAATAATAAAAAAGGCAACTAGCCGTTGCTTTTTTAAAAAATAGTTTGAAAAATGTTTATTTTTTTTTAAAATCGGACCAATCATACGCTCCTAGGCCCCACACCACAAACAGACGCTGCGTCCAAAACAAGGATAAACCAACCGACGTCGGCCTTAGACGCGCCGATGTTTATAGCGTCCGACGCTTGACTGGCGTCCAACGCACGTCGGACGTGACTATAAGTAGCGGTCTAATTGTACATCTCTTAAGTATTTGCTTTTAGACTTTTAGTTGGTGACTATTTGTTTACCACTTTCTTAACTTGTTGCTCATCTTAATCAAATTTCAACTTTTCTAAAAAATCTACTTTATTCGGATCCCTACCCTTCTCATTTCTCATTATTCACCAAAAGTTAATGACTTCATGGAGTTTTCATTTCCCATCAGTTCCAACATTCCTTCATTCTTCCTCTTTTTTTATAAACACACTGTAATATATATATATATATATATATATACACACACATAATATCTTCGGTATTCAAAGGTGTATATTTTCATTCTACGTGGATTCGGTATCATGTATATAAACAAAAAAGAGAGAAAACGCAAGGGGGCCCACCTCAAACCCCACACCCTCGTCTTGGCTCTTCTTCTTGGCGACGAGCCCAAGAAAACTTTTTGCCAACGAAGTTATCTCACGACGAGGGCACAACGAGAACACAACACAAATATCTACCTAATATTAGCAACAATATCATCTAATTACATGCAATCATCATACTAGACAGATGAACTATAATAACATTTAATTTAGATTATACAATAAAATTAAGATTAAAAAACCAACATTTAATGTTTATACATAATCTTTTCTAAATATAAAAAATGGTTTTTTTATTGAAAAAAAAGAAAAATGGGTTGGAAAAACAAAAACCGCCCGTTGGACGCTAAGTTGTTTGACTACAGTTCGCTTACAATTAAACTGGTCGATCAACCTGATGAACTATCCAGTTTGAGTAGATTTTAAAAGTAATAAATTTAACCTATTACATCTTAAAAGTGTTTTAAATTAATATTAGACGTATGTCCGCGCAATGTCACGGCGATGATGGTAACAACGGTGGTGTCGTGGTGGCTGCAGTGGTGGCGACAACGGGTGGCGACGGTCGTGTCAGAAACGATGGCGGTGACGGGTAGTGGGGTAAAAGTAATTGATGTTAAAGGTGTCGTTAAAAAAATTGATGTTAAATGTGATAGTATAGTTATATTAAGGGTTCAATGATCTATATTGTAAATTATTTCATTAAGGGTATTATAAATATATTAGGTAGAGATGTTTAAATTAATGAATAAAGAAAAGAGGTATTTTCATTTTGAATAGTTTAAAGCTGTAATTTGAGTAAAAAGAAAAGAGAAATTTGATGTTTTATATGTTGGGGATACGCAATCAATAACGAACAAAACCGGATATTAAACAATCACTGAAGGCGCGATACGCTTTCAGATTGAATCAATTCGGTGGTTCACCCCAAATTATTCAACCGGATACAATCAGTAATTAAGAATTTTCTGTATGATTTGTGTTTGAAAAACGGGAGAGAATTCTATATGAATTCGTGACAACAGAATGATGATCCAGGCCCCTTAACTGCCTTAAAAGCAGTTGAAATCCGAGTTTGCAGAATTGGCAAAATTAGTCCCTCAAGTTCCGAAAATTAATTTTCTGAGACGTTTTTGCCATAGCAATTTTAATAGACCCCAGCCAGGGGCTCTGCCCCTTGGACCCTGCCAGGGACTGCCGCCCCTTGGACCCCGCTCCCGGGGGCGCTGCCCCGGACCCCGTTCCTTAGGGGCTTCGCCCCTAAGATCATAATAAATTCATATAAGCGTGCACTCCGCACCACCATACTTATACGATGTATTATTATGATTAAATTACCAATTAACCAATTACACTAAAATATCCAACAATCCTCCCCTATTTTAGTGTAATCCTCGATTAACTAAAGAATATCTCAAACATTCAAACTTTTGCATAAATGAAATGTCTTGACGATTGAATTTCACATTAGTACATTACACATTCCATATATTCGAATACCAGGGTGTCGCTAAGGATTGAACCCTGGGAACTCATTTTGAATACACAAAGATAATGTACACAAAAGTTTACATACATAGTAGTTCTATCTTGACATATGTTTTACTAGCCTATGTCCCTATCCTTCATAAGCATGTCAAAGCCAAGTCCCAACTTCTTGAAGCGGCTAAACTTCATGCTCACATAGGTAGCTCCTTTAATCTTGCACCTGCATATGCAATTTGTCAAAAGAGCTATTAAGAATATAAACATTCAACCTCCTTAACTTGCAGGTCTGAACACATACCTTGGGATGTATACTCTAATGTGTTCCAATCTCTAAATATTAAGCCTTCCACATTGAATTCAGCATCTAGCGTCATACTAGATGGGAATTGGGTATCTTAATATCAGAGATTTTTGGCGGACTTTAATCCCGTCCCAATAGCCGATTTATGCACGAGATCTCTACTTAACCCTTTGGTCAAATGATCGGCTAAGTTTTGTTGTGTTTTCACAAACACCACCGATATCACACCTTCCGTGATCAACTCACGTACCATGTTGTGTCTAACACCCAAATGTCTAGACTTACCAATATATACCTGACTATATGCCTTAGCCAACGTGGCTTGACTATCACATCTGATAGATATGGATGATATCAGTTTAGGCCACAATGGAATTTCATAAATTAAATTCCTTAGCCATTCAGCTTCTTTACCAGCTGCTGCTAATGCTACAAACTCAGATTCCATTGTTGAATTAGTGATGCAAGTTTGTTTCTTCGATGCCCAGCAAATAGCACCACCTCCAAGTAAGAATACCCAGCCACTAGTAGAAGAGTGATCTTCCACATTGGTAATCCAACTTGCATCTGAATAACCTTCAAGCACAGAAGGAAATCCAGAATAAGTCAAACCATAATGCATGGTTCCTTTCAAGTACTTAAATACTCGATGAATCGCTTGCCAATGAATCAGACTTGGATTATGAGTGTATCTACTCAATTTTCCAACAGCAAAGGCTATATCAGGCCTAGTACTAGTCATGGCATACATGAGAGATCCAATAGCCCTTGAATATTCAAGTTGATTCACTGCAACGCCTTTATTAGGCATAAGTTTGATGCTAGGGTCCATTGGAGTACCTATTGGAGAACAATCTTTGACATTGAATTTCTCCAACATCTTCTCAATATAATGAGATTGAGTGATAGAAATACCATGTTCTCCACGTATGATCTTGATCCCAAGAATCACATCAGCCTCCCCCATGTCTTTCATATCAAACTTTGATGACAAAAATTCCTTAGTTTTATCAACTTGATCTTGGTCAGTACCAAAGATCAACATGTCATCAACATACAAGCAGATAATCACTCCCTTACCAGACGAATCAAATCTGCTATAGACACATTTGTCTGTTTGGTTTAATGCAAAACCATTAGACAACACAACCTCATCAAACTTCTGATGCCACTGTTTAGGGGCTTGCTTCAGACCATAAAGAGATTTTACCAATTTACAAACCTTATGCTCATTACGAGGCATGACAAAACCTTCAGGTTGTTTCATGTAAATCTCTTCATCCAATTCACCATTCAGAAAAGCAGTTTTCACATCCATTTGGTGAATCACAAGATTATGTATAGCCGCAAGAGCTAACAATAATCTAATGGTGGTAATCCTAGCAACAAGAGTATAGGTGTCAAAGAAATCAATATCTTTCTTTTGCCTAAAGCCTTGGATAACCAATATGGCTTTATACTTGTCTATGCTTCCATCCACCTTCATCTTCTTTTTAAAGATCCATTTACTACCCAATGGTTGACACCCAGGTGGTAAATCAAGCCAATTTCCAAGTCTTATTGTGCATTATAGAGTCAATCTCATCCTGAATTGCCTTTTTCCAAAATGCAGCATCCCTTGAAGCCATAGCTTCACTATAGGTTTTTGGATCATCATCAACATTAAAACAATATTGATATTGAAAATGAATTTCATCCCTTGATCCTTCAACCAAATATAGTTGGAAATCATCACCATAAGACTTGGGTTTTCTTGCCCTTTCACTCCTCCTAGGCTCAGGAGGTGTCTCAGTCACTTGGTCAGATGTACCAGAATTTCTAGAACTTGCAATCATGTCTGCGGGTTTTGGCAAAGATGTAAATCTATCCTCATTGCCAAAATCAGCATCCCTTGACTCTACAATAGAGTGCACAGATACATAGTCATTAGGTTCTATGACATAGAACCTATAGCAGACAGAATTCTCAGGATAGCCAATGAAAACACAGTCTATACCTCTTTGACCAATATTATTGATCTTAGGGTCAATCAATCTCACCACAGCCCTACAACCCCAAACTCTGAGATATTTATGCCAAAGCTCATAAGGGGTCATCTTATTCTTTTTATTAGGAACTCTATTCAAAAGATAACAGGCTGTCAACATAGCCTCACCCCAAAATCCTTCGCTTAGGCCAGAATAGCACAACATGGAATTAACCATTTCTTTTAGTGTCCTATTCTTTCTCTCAGATACACCATTTTGCTGTGGTGTATATGGAGCAGTGGTCTGATGTACTTTTCCAGTGGATTGAAAGTACACTGGATCATAATACTCACCTCCCCTATCAGTGCGAAGAGTTTTAATCTTCACACCATGATAATGCTCTACCTCTTCCTTATAAATCTTAAATTTATCAAGAGCTTCATCTTTTGTATGACACAAGTAAACATAGCAATATCTAGTAGCATCATCAATAAAAGTAACCACATACTTTTTATTGCCAAGTGATGGAGTAGAATGAAAATCACACAAGTTCTAATACCTTTGTATCTCTATTGACGTTTTTAGTGAAAGGTTGTCTAGTGATCTTAGTAAACATGCAAGTTTTACACTTTTCATTACCAACTTCAAAAGAAGGTATTAGACTCATTTTTGACATGTCAATTAATCTCTTATAATGTACATGTCCTAGTCTAGCATGCCATAATTCTGATTTGCTAAAATTATTGCTAGAACTAGTAGAAGCCATGCAAACAGAATTATTAACAAATGAAACATCCAAATTCAACTTAAACATGCCATTCAAATATCCAAATCCAATAAAGGTTCCATGTCTTGACAAGATATACTTGTCACTTTCAATGACCTGCTTGTATCCACAATTATTTAATACAATACCAGATACTAAGTTCTTACGAATTCCAGGTACATACAAGAAATTATTTAACAGTAAGGAGTTTCCAGAAGTAAATATTAAACGAACAGATCCTATTCCTTTAATAGGTTCAGTAGCAACATTGCCCATCTTCAATAAAGATCCATCTTCAATTGGTTTAAAGTCCTTGAACCATCGAAGATCCTTGCAAACATGACATGTTGCTTCTGAATCTGTCCACCACGAAATATCATCATCCTGCACATAAAATGCTTCAGAGATTATTGATACATAATAAGTCTCAACAGAATGATCACATGGTACCAAAAACGAACCTGCTTGGTTTTCTGGATCCTTGGATCCACTTGTACCAGCATCGTTTTTCCCTTTTCCTTTACCCTTACCAGACCTGCATTCACGCTTCAAGTGTCCAGGTTTCCCACACTTCCAACAGGCCAATTTTGGTTTCTTATCAGATCCTTTATTGTTATTGCCTTGAGATTTACGTTTCCCTTTACCAGCCTTGGAGGATTCACCCTCCTCCATCATGTTCACAGAAGAACCAGCCATGGTTTTAGTACCACCAATAGATGCCTTTTCCATATCACGTATGGATTGTTCAATTTGGAAGCAACTTCCAAGTTGAACCATATTCAAATCCTCTTTCTTATGTTTCAGATTATTCTTAAAATCTTTCCAAGAGGGGGGCAGTTTGTCAATCACACTACAAACAGAAATAGATTCATCCATTTTCATATCGTATTGTGCCAACTGTCCTAGCATCCTTTGCAATTCATGATATTGTTCCATGACAGGCCTAGTATCTACCATCTTATAATTAATGAAATTACTAACAATAAATTTCTTACTAGACACATCTTCTGCCATGTATTTGGCTTCAAGGGAATCCCATAATTCTTTTGCAGACTCTACGTTTTGATAGACATCAAACAAGGAATCAGACATACCGTTAAGAATATGACCACGACAGATGTAGTCAGAGTTTTCCCACTTTGAACGAGCGCGCGTTTGTTCCAGGGTTTCATTCTCAACAGCCTCAGGCATGGGGTACTCAGAACATATACCACTTTCAAATTCGTCAAGTAGAAGTGCATCTTTTTCTGCCAACGACGAAACTCCTGCCCAGCAAACTTGTCCAATTTCTCAAAGGGTTTCATCATATCCTTCCCAGAATCGTTGTTCGTCATCTTCGAAAATATGATTCAATCTTTGTTGGGGATACGCAATCAATAACGAACAAAACCGGATATTAAACAATCACTGAAGGCGCGATACGCTTTCTGATTGAATCAATTCGGTGGTTTACCCCAAATTATTCAACCGGATACAATCATTAATTAAGAATTTTCTGTATGATTTGTGTTTGAAAAACGGGAGAGAATTCTATATGAATTCGTGACAACAGAATGATCCAGGCCCCTTAACTGCCTTAAAAGGAGTTGAAATCCGAGTTTGCAGAATTGGCAAAATTAGTCCCTCAAGCTTGACCCCAGCCAGGGGCTCTGCCCCTTGGACCCCGCTCCCGGGGGCGCTGCCCCCGGACCCCGTTCCTTAGGGGCTTCGCCCCTAAGATCATAATAAATTCATATAAGCGTGCACTCCGCACCACCATACTTATACGATGTATTATTATGATTAAATTACCAATTAACCAATTACACTAAAATATCCAACAATCCTCCCCTATTTTAGTGTAATCCTCGATTAACTAAAGAATATCTCAAACATTCAAACTTTTGCATAAATGAAATGTCGTGACGATTGAATTTCACATTAGTACATTACACATTCCATATATTCGAATACCAGGGTGTCGCTAAGGATTGAACCCTGGGAACTCATTTTGAATACACGAAGATAATGTACACAAAAGTTTACATACATAGTAGTTCTATCTTGACATATGTTTTACTAGCCTATGTCCCTATCCTTCATAAGCATGTCAAAGCCAAGTCCCAACTTCTTGAAGCGGCTAAACTTCATGCTCACATAGGTAGCTCCTTTAATCTTGCACCTGCATATGCAATTTGTCAAAAGATTAAGAATATAAACATTCAACCTCCTTAACTTGCAGGTCTGAACACATACCTTGGGATGTATACTCTAATGTGTTCCAATCTCTAAATATTAAGCCTTCCACATTGAATTCAGCATCTAGCGTCATACTAGATGGGAATTGGGTATCTTAATATCAGAGATTTTTGGCGGACTTTAATCCCGTCCCAATAGCCGATTTATGCACGAGATCTCTACTTAACCCTTTGGTCAAATGATCGGCTAAGTTTTGTTGTGTTTTCACAAACACCACCGATATCACACCTTCCGTGATCAACTCACGTACCATGTTGTGTCTAACACCCAAGTGTCTAGACTTACCAATATATACCTGACTATATGCCTTAGCCAACGTGGCTTGACTATCACATCTGATAGATATGGATGATATCAGTTTAGGCCACAATGGATTTTCATAAATTAAATTCCTTAGCCATTCAGCTTCTTTACCAGCTGCTGCTAATGCCACAAACTCAGATTCCATTGTTGAATTAGTGATGCAAGTTTGTTTCTTTGATGCCCAACATATAGCACCACCTCCAAGTAAGAATACCCAGCCACTAGCAGAAGAGTGATCTTCCACATTGGTAATCCAACTTGCATCTGAATAACCTTCAAGCACAGAAGGAAATCCAGAATAAGTCAAACCATAATGCATGGTTCCTTTCAAGTACTTAAATACTCGATGAATCGCTTGCCAATGAATCAGACTTGGATTATGAGTGTATCTACTCAATTTTCCAACAGCAAAGGCTATATCAGGCCTAGTACTAGTCATGGCATACATGAGAGATCCAATAGCCCTTGAATATTCAAGTTGATTCACTGCAACACCTTTATTAGGCATAAGTTTGATGCTAGGGTCCATTGGAGTACCTATTGGAGAACAATCTTTGACATTGAATTTCTCCAACATCTTCTCAATATAATGAGATTGAGTGATAGAAATACCATGTTCTCCACGTATGATCTTGATCCCAAGAATCACATCAGCCTCCCCCATGTCTTTCATATCAAACTTTGATGACAAAAATTCCTTAGTTTTATCAACTTGATCTTGGTCAGTACCAAAGATCAACATGTCATCAACATACAAGCAGATAATCACTCCCTTACCAGACGAATCAAATCTGCTATAGACACATTTGTCTGCTTGGTTTAATGCAAAACCATTAGACAACACAACCTCATCAAACTTCTGATGCCACTGTTTAGGGGCTTGCTTCAGACCATAAAGAGATTTTACCAATTTACAAACCTTATGCTCATTACGAGGCATGACAAAACCTTCAGGTTGTTTCATGTAAATCTCTTCATCCAATTCACCATTCAGAAAAGCAGTTTTCACATCCATTTGGTGAATCACAAGATTATGTATAGCCGCAAGAGCTAACAATAATCTAATGGTGGTAATCCTAGCAACAAGAGCATAGGTGTCAAAGAAATCAATATCTTTCTTTTGCCTAAAGCCTTGGATAACCAATCTGGCTTTATACTTGTCTATGCTTCCATCCACCTTCATCTTCTTTTTAAAGATCCATTTACTACCTAATGGTTGACACCCAGGTGGTAAATCAAGCCAATTTCCAAGTCTTATTGTGCATTATAGAGTCAATCTCATCCTGAATTGCCTTTTTCCAAAATGCAGCATCCCTTGAAGCCATAGCTTCACTATAGGTTTTTGGATCATCATCAACATTAAAACAATATTGATATTGAAAATGAATTTCATCCCTTGATCCTTCAACCAAATATAGTTGGAAATCATCACCATAAGACTTGGTTTTCTTGCCCTTTCACTCCTCCTAGGCTCAGGAGGTGTCTCAGTCACTTGGTTAGATGTACCAGAGTTAGAACTTGTAATCATGTCTGCGGGTAAAGAAAAAAGAAGCGAAATGAGGAGGAAAAAAAAAGCAGACAAAACCACGAATATAACGAGGAAAGGGACTAACTTAAGAAGGAGAAGAATTGAAAAGAAACTAGGAATAAAGAGGAAGAGAGAAGCGAGAAAAAGAAATGAAAGATAGGCTCAGGAGGTGTCTCAGTCACTTGGTCAGATGTACCAGAATTACTAGAACTTGCAATCATGTCTGCGGGTTTTGGCAAAGATGTAAATCTATCCTCATTGCCAAAATCAGCATCCCTTGACTCTACAATAGAGTGCACAGATACATAGTCATTAGGTTCTATGACATAGAACCTATAGCAGACAGAATTCTCAGGATAGCCAATGAAAACACAGTCTATACCTCTTTGACCAATATTATTGATCTTAGGGTCAATCAATCTCACCACAGCCCTACAACCCCAAACTCTGAGATATTTATGCCAAAGCTCATAAGGGGTCATCTTATTCTTTTTATTAGGAACTCTATTCAAAAGATAACAGGCTGTCAACATAGCCTCACCCCAAAATCCTTCGCTTAGGCCAGAATAGCACAACATGGAATTAACCATTTCTTTTAGTGTCCTATTCTTTATCTCAGATACACCATTTTGCTGTGGTGTATATGGAGCAGTGGTCTGATGTACTTTTCCAGTGGATTGAAAGTACACTGGATCATAATACTCACCTCCCCTATCAGTGCGAAGAGTTTTAATCTTCACACCATGATAATGCTCTACCTCTTCCTTATAAATCTTAAATTTATCAAGAGCTTCATCTTTTGTATGACACAAGTAAACATAGCAATATCTAGTAGCATCATCAATAAAAGTAACCACATACTTTTTATTGCCAAGTGATGGAGTAGAATGAAAATCACACAAGTTCTAATACCTTTGTATCTCTATTGACGTTTTTAGTGAAAGGTTGTCTAGTGATCTTAGTAAACATGCAAGTTTTACACTTTTCATTACCAACTTCAAAAGAAGGTATTAGACTCATTTTTGACATGTCAATTAATCTCTTATAATGTACATGTCCTAGTCTAGCATGCCATAATTCTGATTTGCTAAAATTATTGCTAGAACTAGTAGAAGCCATGCAAACAGAATTATTAACAAATGAAACATCCAAATTCAACTTAAACATGCCATTCAAATATCCAAATCCAATAAAGGTTCCATGTCTTGACAAGATATACTTGTCACTTTCAATGACCTGCTTGTATCCACAATTATTTAATACAATACCAGACACTAAGTTCTTACGAATTCCAGGTACATACAAGACATTATTTAACAGTAAGGAGTTTCCAGAAGTAAATATTAAACGAACAGATCCTATTCCTTTAATAGGTTCAGTAGCAACATTGCCCATCTTCAATAAAGATCCATCTTCAATTGGTTTAAAGTCCTTGAACCATCGAAGATCCTTACAAACATGACATGTTGCTCCTGAATCTGTCCACCACGAAATATCATCATCCTGCACATAAAATGCTTCAGAGATTATTGATACATAATAAGTCTCAACAGAATGATCACATGGTACCAAAAACGAACCTGCTTGGTTTTCTGGATCCTTGGATCCACTTGTACCAGCATCGTTTTTCCCTTTTCCTTTACCCTTACCAGACCTGCATTCACGCTTCAAGTGTCCAGGTTTCCCACACTTCCAACAGGCCAATTTTGGTTTCTTATCAGATCCTTTATTGTTATTGCCTTGAGATTTACGTTTCCCTTTACCAGCCTTGGAGGATTCACCCTCCTCCATCATGTTCACAGAAGAACCAGCCATGGTTTTAGTACCACCAATAGATGCCTTTTCCATATCACGTATGGATTGTTCAATTTGGAAGCAACTTCCAAGTTGAACCATATTCAAATCCTCTTTCTTATGTTTCAGATTATTCTTAAAATCTTTCCAAGAGGGGGGCAGTTTGTCAATCACACTACAAACAGAAATAGATTCATCCATTTTCATATCGTATTGTGCCAACTGTCCTAGCATCCTTTGCAATTCATGATATTATTCCATGACAGGCCTAGTATCTACCATCTTATAATTAATGAAATTACTAACAATAAATTTCTTACTAGACACATCTTCTGCCATGTATTTGGCTTCAAGGGAATCCCATAATTCTTTTGCAGACTCTACGTTTTGATAGACATCAAACAAGGAATCAGACATACCGTTAAGAATATGACCACGACAGATGTAGTCAGAGTTTTCCCACTTTGAACGAGCGCACGTTTGTTCCAGGGTGTCATTCTCAACAGCCTCAGGTCATGGGGTACTCAGAACATATACCACTTTCAAATTCGTCAAGTAGAAGTGCATCTTTTTCTGCCAACGACGAAATTCCTGCCCAGAAAACTTGTCCAATTTCTCAAAGGGTTTCATCATATCCTTCCCAGAATCGTTGTTCGTCATCTTCGAAATATGATTCAATCTTTGTTGGGGATACGCAATCAATAACGAACAAAACCGGACATTAAACAATCACTGAAGGCGCGATACGCTTTCAGATTGAATCAATTTGGTGGTTCACCCCAAATTATTCAACCGGATACAGTAAGTGATTAAGAATTTTCTGTATGATTTGTGTTTGAGTATGTGTGTGAAAAACGGGAGGGAATTCTATATGAATTCCTGACAACAGAATGATGATCCAGGCCCCTTAACTGCCTTAAAAGCAGTTGAAATCCGAGTTTGCAGAATTGGCAAAATTAGTCCCTCAAGCTCGACCCCAGCCAGGGGCTCTGCCCCTTGGACCCCGCCAGGGGCTGCCGCCCCTTGGACCCCGCTCCCGGGGGCGCTGCCCCCGGACCCCGTTCCTTAGGGGCTTCGCCCCTAAGATCATAATAAATTCATATAAGCGTGCACTCCGCACCACCATACTTATACGATGTATTATTATGATTAAATTACCAATTAACCCAATTACACTAAAATATCCAACATTATATAGTTGTATAAATATAGATATATTCATTCGGACATTCCTTAATCCATTTCAACAACTCAATCTTTCTAATATCCGACAACTTTTTATCTCAACGGCTGATTTTTCAACCACTTATAATGTTAGTTAATGATTTCAACCTTACAAATGAAACTAGTTGTGCATCTAAGTGAATTCCGACTCTCACCATTTGTTGCCAATCAGGTGTGTTCGAACCCGTCATATTATATTTTATATAAAAATATTTTATCCTATGGATTAGGAAGACTTAAAATACTAAGGAGCTGCCTTATACTAGAGACTAGTACCCAGAAGGACTATTACTAATCAGCGCCACATTAGCAAAAATGACTAATCTCTCTAAACCAACCTTATACTAAGAATTAGTCTTAGACCCACCTTTTATTTAATTCTACACTTTCAATCCCCCAAATTAAAAACAATTCATTAAAATTATAAACACTACATTACTTAAAACACAAACAATACATTATTTAAAAAAACAAACAACACATTACATAAAATACTAAAAATTAAAATTACGAGTCCTAATAATGCCAACCAAATTGAGAATCCGTAGACGACACGTCACTGTCACCATCATTGCGGTGGATGTACTCATGGTGTTCATAGCCGTGATCTTCATTTGATCCTCCAGGACGGTCTTCTATTGCGTATTCCTCCCCCGGGTCAATCACGTAACCATCGGGCCGACCACCAACATTAACCGGGCCGACATTTCCTTGCTAATATTCCGCATGCTCAAGCGTGGTCGTTAAAGTTGACACGACACCAGTTAGCTGGGCAATGATTTGTTCCAACCATGCAACCTTCTGTTGCACGTATGTCACATACTGTTGGTCCACGATATTAGGATGTCGGCCCAATCTGAAAAGTTCTTCAATTTCGGCCGTGTAACTCGCTTTTTCCGTGTTCATGCTGTTAATCACAACCCTGATGTCCGTTCTGTGCTTGTCGTCGGTAAGCATGTGATACTACATCGAGTTTTTAGCCTCGAACAAAGTCATGTTTGGCCTATAGTGATCCATTTGGGTGTTTGATAGTGTGTTTTGGTGTATAAAGTTTGTTTATGAATAAGTATAGATGAATATGTGTGAATTGTAGTGAAATGGTAGTGTATATATAGGGGAGGGACCAAATCAGCCGTTACAGGGGCTATTTCTACCAAATCCTGAAAGTTGAAATTTGAATATAATAGCCGTTTTAGGGACCTATTTTGCCAATTCTGAAACTTTCAAAAAAAAAAAAAAAAATTTAGAAGGTAGCCCTTGCAAAATAAAAACAAAAAAAAAAAAAATAAAAATTTAGAAGGTAGCCCTTGCAAAATAAAAACAACCAACATTCGTTCGTTCGTCTGTGGAGGAACGAGACAGCAAGGGACGAAACAGGGACGAGTCGAACCCCGTGGTGTTGACTCGTCCCTGAGAGGTGGACGAGTGAGGGACGGTGGGGGACATACGGTAGGCACCTCCTATGGGGCTTTAGTTAGGGAAAACACTCTTGTTTTTCATTTTTATTTTCGAAGAAAATATGAAAAACAGAATACGCGATCAAATCATAGTTTTTTCCAAAAATGTTTTCTAAGAAAACAGAAAACACTGTTTTTCACTTTTATATGGAAAATTAAAAAACCCTTTTTTTATTGTTTTCCACTTTTCATTTTCCTTTTTTTAAATTTTAAAAACCTCAAATTATATTAACTCTCCCCTACGCCTCGTCCCTGCCCCCGTCACCCCTCGCCCGCCCCCGTCACCCCACCCCACACCCTAACCTCCCACTTAACCAAGTATATTATAATATGTTTTTTAATATGAAATAAACATTTTATAGTTTTGAACGCGTTTTTGAAATTTTCATTTGTTTTCTAGAGATGGAAAACTCCTTCCATAATGAAAAATCAGAAAATATTTTCCACAACTAAATATTTGTATTTCCATTAAAATAACTCAGTTAGACTAAGAGGAGTGGAGGTTGGGGGAAGGAGGGGCGACTTGCCCATGTGGCATGTGGGGTAGAAAGAGTTGCCCTTCAAAAAAGGTGGAAATGAGTGGATTTTTAAGGGTGGGGCGACTTGCGCCATGTGGCACTAATTACAATGATTATTTTTTTTTTCTTTTTTTTCATTTTTTATATTTAAAACAAAATCATACTATTTAACAAATAAACAAAAAAAATACATTTAATCAATAAAATCATTTCATTAATGAAAATTTAAAAACTATAAAGCTAGAAATTAAACATAAACCAAATTTTTAGTTTTTTAAATAAAAGTTATAAACCATTTGTAAAGACACAATACTTGAAGGGTTTAAAATGAAAAATTATAAAATAATAAATAAAAGACACAAAAGTCCAAACCCTTCTTCTTTTTCAATTAAGCCACCGCCGTGACTTCAGACCATCACATATGTTTTTCCTCACCTGCACACACACACTTATAAACCACACATACACCACACACACACACACACACACACACACACAAACACACACACATATACAATACATAAAAACAGATATAAAAAGAAAAAAAATGCTCGGCCCCAACGTCCACTTTTTCTATTGAAGTTCGTGCGTTGTCAAAGAAGCGAGGGCGAGCTGTGTGGTTCGCTCAAGCCCAAGATCGCCCTATAGCCGCGGTGTTTGGGGCGGAAGAGGGATGAACCTGGTGCCACCTCATTCAGGTCGACCTCTGTTGAGTCAAGGATTCGCTGACAACACTTGATCGCTGGTGATAAATCATGAGCGAGTCCAGTGACTCTGTCCCAACATTGCATTCTTATCCAATATGTTTGTCAAGGCGGGAAGAATTCAAATAGGAAGAAGACAAGAGTCACATGGTGGTAGTTCCAACTGTAATGTTCTTATTATGACAAAGTTGCAGTTGGATCCAAAAAGAGAAGGGTTTCTCTCTCATACCTGATTTGGTAAAGAAGACAAAGGCTTCTGATGCAAGTACTTCAAGCCAATAGCATCTCGACAACCACCATCCCATCACTATCAAAGCAAGGCTGTGTTGCCCTAATTCCTCCCCTATATAATGCAACACAGCCGCACATAAAACACTTTGTGTTTGTCACCACATGTGTGTGTCACTTATTTTTTCTTTTGTAATTGTTTAAGTTTCTAGTTAGTCTAAACTTAACAATTGTATGTTCATTTAGTTTCTTATAAGTCAAGTTGTAATATCGACCATGTATTCACTGTTTAATCAATGATACATATGATTAGACTTGCATAGATTCTTGTATTTGAATTCTACTCTTGTTCATGTTCTTTACTTTCTATTCCTTACTTTCTTGTCTAGATATTTAATATAAGTTATTGTGGACTGTCAAGTGGTATCAGAGCCTCTGTTTCTAATTCATTGAAACAAGATCTGTTTGCTTACTTATACTTCAATTTCTATACTGTTCTTTCTTTTCGTTCTTTAAAACTCTTTAAATCTTTTATTAAAACAAAAGTATGACTGCTGTACCCACACTTGTAAATACACGTGACTTTGGTTATGTGTCTACTTCTACAAGATTTGAGTCTGATGACTTTGGATCTTGGAAGGAAAGAATGTTGCTACACATAGTGGGTGTAGAACTATACTTAATAACCATTCTGACCAAAGGTCCTTATGTACCTACTCTGGTTCAAAGAACACCAGGAGTAATTGCTGATGCTCCTGAGATTGTGATTGACATGGTCAAACCAGAGGTACAATGGACTGATGATGAGTGGAGACTAGTGAATCTTGATGCTAGACTCAAAAACATGATTGTCGCATCTCTTCCCACTGACATCATGAAACCCATCATCATATACCCCTCTTCTAAATTGGTTTGGGATAGGTTATGTTCCATGTATGAAGGAACTGCTGACACCATGGCTACCATGAAAATTGACCTAAAAAGGGAATATGAAAACGTTTTCTCTATACCTGGTGAAAGTCTTGAAAGCACCTATATCCGTTTCAAAGGGTTGCTTAATGATATGACAATTGTTGGCATAACCCATGATACTTTTGAGGTGTGCCACAAGTTCATTGATAGTCTTCCCATCAAGTGGCAGGGGTTAAGACAAATTTTAAGAACCACCCAGCAAATCAAGTCACTTGACTTGGAATCTCTCCTAGGTATGCTTCAATTTGAAGAAAGAGCACTTGCTCAAAACCTAAGAGCAGAAGCTGAAGCACGTCGTGGTGCTGGTTCTTCATCTTCTACCACTCACACTTCTGCTTATTCTATCTCTGATCCTCTTGCCCTTATCTCTGCTGAACCTATTAACCTTGTTAATAGTGCCAGCTCTTCTTTACCTCCTCCCATTCAATCTCTTGTTGATGATCTTGATACTGAAGAGAAACAAGAGATGTTCAACGACTTCATGGAATTTGCTTTAGTCACTGGAAAAAGATACTCCAAAAGGTGGAACAACCGTAGGTCAGTTACTGCCTTCAAGCCTCCTGTTGACAAATCTCAAGAGGAGTGCTAGAGATGTGGTAGGAAGGGACACTACCAAAAGGAGTGCAGAGTTGCTATTCCAACTCCTGCTGCTCCCAAACCTAACCCTTCTAAACCTGCTGATGAGTATAGAAACAAGTACTACCAGCTCAAGGCAAAAGTGGCCGAAATGGAAGAGGCCAAAACTCCAGCAAAAGGGCTGGTTGCTGAAGAGCATGACTGGGCTGAGTCAGATGATTCTAACAGTGAAGAAATACATTGATGCCATGTGTCTCATGGCACTTGCTGATGGCGACACGCTGACAAAGGAACAAGTCTCATCCAGTCAGTGGGTAAACGTCACCATCAAAAAGGTATGTGCTCACTCTGCAGCATCTGATGAGGATAAAACTAAAATCTTCGAATCCTTGTCATGTGATATTCAGTTCGTTGAATCTATACGAGCTGAACTCCAATCCAAACTTGACTCAGTCTACTCTGAGTTAAGTGAAAAGTCTGAAAAGCTCAATGAGCTGAGGAATGTTCATGTTGAACTTCAATCTCATGAGCTGCTGGCACATAGACTTCAACTTGAGAATGAAAAACTCAAGCTTGAGGTCGCTAACTTAAAGAAGATTGTGACATCTTGGTCAAAAGCTTCTAGGTTTCACCACAAATGCTTAAACGAACAAGTCCCTGCCCAAGTAAAGGCAGTCATAGGTGGTGACTTTGAGGTCGCTGCCACACTATCTGACTTGTTCGTTGATGATGTGAAACCTGAAATTACCATTCCTCCTTCAGCAGTTATGTCTCCTGAGGAGATGAAAAAGTGGTATTTCATTAAGGGTCTTAATGATTACCACACTGAAATGGATGTTGGGTCTTCTTCTTCCAACGATCCCACATCTGCACCCTCTGCTGAAGTAAATGGTGCAAGTTCTTCAGCAAGCACCAGCAACCCCTATCCTCATCTACCTATTGTTGGTATGATGCCAAATGAAGGAAGAGTTCAATACTCTTCTGGAGAATCTTTTGAAGGTGATATCTCCAGTGACGGGTTCAAACCTGTTGCTCCACAGCAGCTCACTATTAAGCCTGTTGAACCCTTCAAAAGAAGCAAGGTTGCTGTTCCTTATGACTATACCACGCCTCAACGAGCTAACCCAGTCAATCAGTAACCTCAACAAGTTGTCTCTCAATCTTCTCCTTCTTTTTCAGCTCAGCAAGCTTCAACCCATGCTGACAGTAAAACTGATCAGCATGAGCGTCTGATAAAAAGACGCGTCAGGTTTGAAGATGCTAGATATCAGCAAGTAGGATCTTCACAGGTAGGACCTGCTGATAGACAATACCATCAGCAGGCAACTCAGTCTTTGCCTGGTCCTCCCAAAGTTAGAACAATTACTCCTCAAAGGGGACAAGCGTCTTATCCTCAATCTAGGTCCACTACTCCTCAAAGAGGATACTTGCCACATCAGCAAGTAAGGTCTACTACTCCTCATAGAGGGTACTTGCCACATCAGCAAGTTAGATCCTCTACTCCTAAGAGAGAGTATCTACCTCACAGGCAAGTGAGGTCAGCTACTCCTCATCAGCAACCCAGAGCTATCACTCCTAAAAGAGTGCATCCGACCCATCAGTAGGATTCCTCTTCTCACCCTGTTGGTCAGCAAATATGGAGTGTTAAGCAGGGCTCTCACTACCCCTCTACCTCCCAGCCACCCAAACAAGATGGTAAATCCATCTTGGGTCCTGCTCCTAAGATGCCTCAGCCTGCACTTAAGCAAAATCACAAATCCAAGCAAAAGCATAAGGCATCTACTTCTTCATCAGATCCTCAAATTAATGAGCTTACTAAGCGAGTTAATGATCTGTCCTCTCAACTTAAGGAGTTTCTCTTTCAGAACCAAAAGGGCAGCACCTCTGGTAAAAAAATGCTACTTATGTGGCAGCAAAGGTCATGTTGCCTCTGAATGTGATGATGACAATGCCAGGGATGCTCCTGAAGTTGTCATTCAACCCAATCCTCCTTCCTCAACTGCTGCTTCTTCCTCCACTATGGTCAGTGAGGGTGCTCTCTCTGCTGAACCAGAAAATAGTGTAGGAGATGTAGTGGCTCTCACTGAGGAAAACATCGCTGACTTCATTTCAGCTCAGCATGTATCTATCCCACATTCACAAAGGATTATTCCTAATGAATTTGGTGAACCAGCTCTCATTGTTGAATTCAGTGATACAAATGTGGTCAGCAACATGATCTTTCTTGATAGTGGTAGCACCACAACTCCCTTCTCTGGAGATCAAAAATCTTTTGGTACCCTTCCTCTAAATTCTTTACCACCTTATCCTTTTACACTCGCTGAAGAAGCAAATTCTGAAGCTATTCCTTCTACCTCTGCTGATGACCAAGTCAGCGAGGAAAACAATGAGTCCATCTAAATCCTTTCGTTATATCCATGCAGGGCTCGCTAGGAAAAGGAGTGTGGTATTTGGATAGTAGCTGTTCAAAACACATGACTGGCTCTAAGACCCTGCTGGATAACTATGTAGAGGCTGCTGGCCCTACTGTAGTGTTTGGTGATAACTCCACTGGACAGACTGAAGGTTATGGATTACTCTCAAATGGTCTCATTAAGTTCACTAAAGTTGCGTATGTAAATGGTTTGAAACATAACCTCATCAGCATAAGTCAACTATGTGATGCTGACTACAAAGTGATTCTTGATAAGCATCAAGGCACTGTGGTCAATGTAAACAAGGAAGTCGTCTTGGTTGCTCCAAGAAAACGAGATGTCTATCTTGTTGACTTCACTCATGTCAAGACTGACAGTGAGACTTGTTTCTTTGCCAAGTCAGCAGCCGAATTAAATTGGCTGTGGCACAAGCGAATGTCGCATGTGAACTTTAAAACAATCAACTCCCTGGCCAAAAAGAACCTAGTTCGTGGCCTTTCTCATCTTTCCTTTGAAAAGGATAAACTCTGTGGTTCTTGTGAAAAAGGCAAAAGCCATTGGTCTACCTTCAAAACAAAGCAAGCCAATCCTGTCAAGGGTTGCTTTCATCTTCTTCACATGGACCTCTTTGGTCCAGTGAATGTCCAAAGTCTAAAGGGTAGCAGATACACTTTAGTTATTGTGGATGAATATTCACGATACACTTGGACTATCTTTCTTCATTCCAAGAGTGATGCTGTTGAAGAGATTATCAATTTTATTAAGAAAATGGAAAATCTCAACAGCATAAGGATTAAAGAACTCAGAAGTGATCATGGCACTGAGTTCAACTAGGTTTATCAAGTGTTCCAGCACTTCGATGGACATCTAGTCATCCAGCTCACCAAGTCATTGGTGACCCACATCAAGGGATCATTACTAGATCATCGACAAGAAACACATGTCTCTATGTCAATTTCTTGTCCATGATCACTCCTAAACACATAGGAGAAGCAATGGCTGGTCCATATTGGGTTGACGCTATGCAAGAGGAACTTACTCAGTTTTAAAGACATCATGTCTGGTTCCTTGTTCCTCTGCCCTCTGGCAAAGAGCCCATTGGAACCAAATAGGTCTATAGAAATAAAATGGACGAAGACGGTGTTATTACACGTAATAAGGCTAGGCTGGTTGCACAAGGATATCTTTAGGAAGAAGGTGTCAATTATGATGAAACATTTGCACCAGTGGCCCATCTAGAAGCAATTCGCTTATTCTTGGCACATGCTGCTTACAAAAACTTCACTGTATATCAAATGGATGTAAAGAGTGCTTTCCTAAATGGAAAACTCAACGAGGAAGTTTATGTTAAGCAGCCACCTGGTTTTGAAGATCCAGCCAAGCCACACCATGTATATCGTCTTTATAAGGCACTCTATGGTCTTAAACAGGCTCCTAGAGCCTGGTATGACACACTCTCTGCTTTTCTTCTTTCTCATAAGTTTCAGCGATGGTCCATTGATAGCACCCTCTTCATCTACAGAAAGGGCGTTGAGGTCCTTTATGTTCAAATCTACGTAGATGACATCATCTTTGAATCCTCCAGCAAGAAACTTTGTGATAAGTTTAGCTCCCTGATGTCCTCTCACTTTGAGATGAGCATGATGGGTGAGCTGACCTTCTTTCTTGGTCTTCAAATTCGCCAACTCTCAAATGGCATCTTCATCAATTAGGAGAAGTACATTCGAGACATGCTGGCTAAGTTTGACATGTCAAATGTCACTACTAAAGCCACTCCTATGTCCCTTCCTAACAATCTCCATGCTGATCCTGATGGTAAGCATGTGAACCCCACTCACTACCGGGGAATGATTGGCTCGCTGATGTACCTCACAGCGAGTCGTCCTGATATAATGTTTTCCACTTGCCTATGTGAAAGGTATCAAGCATCTCTTAGGGAATCTAATCTTCTCGCTGTTAAGTGCATTTTTAAGTATTTGAAAGGTACTCCCTCGCTGGGTATTTGGTATCCCAAAGACTCCAGCTTTGACCTTGTAGCATACTCTGACTCTGACTATGTTGGTTGCATGTTAGATAGGAAAAGCACCAGTGGAGGATGTCAACTGTTGGGGGGGAAGCTGACTAGTTGGTCTAGTAAGAAACAGCACACAATGTCCATCTCCACTGCTAAAGCAGAGTATGTATCAGCAACGAGTTGTTGTGCACAAGTCCTCTGGATGAAAAACCAACTCGCTGACTATGACCTAGAATACTCTAAGATTCCCATTATGTGTGACAATACAAGTGCAATTGCTATCACACACAATCCTGTTCAGCATTCCAAGACCAAGCACATAGATATTAGGTATCACTTTATTCGTGACCATGTCATGAAAGGGGATGTCGAAATCTATTTCATCCCCACTGATGATCAGCTTGCTGACATTTTCACGAAACTACTAGATGAAACCAGATTCAAGTATCTGGTAAGTAAGTTGGGAATGCTGAATGGTGAATCAGCGACATGATGTGTCATGTCTGCTAAAATTCAACTTATTTTTTGTGGTAAGTTGAAATTTGACTCTTGAGTCAAAACCTTGTCAGCTGGCTCAAGTTTGTCTTGCTCGCTGAACTCCTTTCCCTTGAAGTTAATGAAGAATTAAAATCTTCATCTAGTCCAGAAGCAAACGGCTCTGGTAAAGACTTATCAAATCCGTTGATGGCTGACAGTTTGCCAAAAATTGATACCCTTCAGGGATTCTTGTAAAGCCTTTATTGTGTGTCAGCGACCAACATTAGTTGTGAAGTCGCTGACTGAAACTCATTTGCTAAATAAGGTAACCAGATTTTCTAAATCTTCAGTGGATATACTTCAATCCCAACTATTTTAACGTGTGAGCATATCCACCAAGTATCTTTATTAATATTTTATTAGAATTTCAAACGGTTACCTCGATTTTCACCCTAATGGGCAACTTGTACTGTGTATACGCCGTAAACACTCGAGTAATTTTGAATAATGAGGTACAAGTTGTCACATCAAACCCTTTTTATACGTTACTCACATGCGTATATACAATATATATATATATATATATATATATATATATATATTATATTTATAAATGAGAACCATATAAATGTTATTTTACATATATATATATATATATATATATATATATATATATATATATATATATATATATATATATATATATATATATATATATATATATATATATATATATATATATATATATATATATATATATATATATATATATATATATATATATATATATATATATATATATATATATATATATATATATATATATATATATATATATATATATATATATATATATATATATATATATATATATATATATATATATATATATATATATATATATATATATATATATATATATATATATATATATATATATATATATATATATATATATATATATATATATATATATATATATATATATATATATATATATATATATATATATATATATATATATATATATATATATATATATATATATATATATATATATATATATATATATATATATATATATATATATATATATATATATATATATATATATATATATATATATATATATATATATATATATATATATATATATATATATATATATATATATATATATAATATCTTTCATTTCAATTTAATCTTTGTATATGTATATATTATAATATAATATTTATATATATATATATATATATATATATAAGTTATATATATATATAAATATTCGTATATTATTAATATTTTTATTCAATAGTGTCCTTCTGGTCACTAAATATATGTCATATACGTATATTTATTTATTACGTAAGAAAGAGAAAGAGAATTGACGATAACTTTTGCAGAAGTGGGGGCCCACAACCATACCTCATATATATCCATAATCCTTCACTTTCCGTCTTTTACGCTTTCATTTTCTCTCTTAATTCACTTTCATATTCTTATTCTCTCTCAAAATCCCAAAATCCTCTCATATTTCAAGTAACCGTTCATCTTCTTCTTCATCTTCATCTTCCTTGTTCATACAAAAATATGGCTTCCACTTCTGATATTCAACCTAAATCATCAACCCAAAACCAACCTCAAAATCAAGATCCTCAATCCACCATTGAACCCGAAATCTCTGAAGAGGATCTTGCAATCCAAAAGGCCTTAAAGAATGTTCCCCTGTATATGCATTCAAATGTTTTCGACCCAGAAACTATCACACCCTCAAACAAAGTCACTTTCCAACCCCAAAAGATAGCTATTAAATCTAATAACTATCTTGGCTCGCTTGAAGTGCCAGAAGGCATAAAAGGGTATAAGCCAATGCTTGATTTTATCAAAGCATGTCCTGTCAAGAACGCAATTTATCTAGACCCAGAAGATATGATGTCTATCTTTTGAGAGAATTTTGGTGAACATGTGACTACAATGTGGGAACTGGTGCTATCTCTGGAACGGTTATGAAGAAGAAATACACTATCAACATCACCCAGACTCTCTTCGTACCATTCTTGGTCTTCCTAATCAAACTGCTTTGTTCCTCCTCAGCCAGTACCCATCAACCCTACAAAGAAACATCTCCCTGGTGTATGGAGATTGTTATTTTCACATGTCATTCAGTGCTTAGGGGGAAACTCTAGTTCTTATGATCAAGCAACAGCAGCCAACATGCAAATCATCCATGCGCTGGCAAATGGACGATTTATTGACTTTGCTTCAGTCATTTTTGAGGACTTAAAGTCGAAAGTACAAGCCAACAACCGTTCTCATACAATCCCATTTGCAAGATTCCTCTCACTGATATTCAAACAAGTGCTGAAGGAAAAGTACAATCAGTTTGGTGCCACCGTCTACAGGGCACCAAGAATTGGACCATCAGTGTACAAGAAACCAGCTTGTGACACTGCATTCTTTGACATCAAATATGCTACTCTCTCTAAGCATATAAAAGAGGTACTCACTCTCTCTTATCCCTCTTTATATCCCAAAAACCGTGCTAGTGAATCAGCACCACAATTTGATGTGGTCGTTGGTTCCCTCACTGGTGATGCCAGATTGTCCTCTGAAGCTGGTTCGTTGGAAAACCCCCTAGCAACCTCCAAAGCTTCCAAGCTGACTAAAAAGTCAAGGACGAAATCTAAACCAACATCAGCTCCAGCTTCACCTCCTGCTGATGTCCAAAAACAAATGCAGCGAGTAACAAAGGGCTTACCCACTAAGGTTAAGACGTCCTCACAGCCCAAGGACACTAGATTACCAGCCAGCCCATCAGCAGCCTCAAAAAAGGCTGCTGACGAGAATAAAGGGAGCCGCAAGCAGCCACCTCAATCTTCTGTAGGAGAGGTTGGTGAAGAACAAGGGTCACCCCAGCCCTCTAGAGTTGTGTCCACCACACAAATAATTCCCTCTTCCTCTTCCTTAAGGATATCTTCTATTGTTTTAAGAAGATTTATGATGATCTTGTAACAAGCCGTGTCCGAGGTATTCGGACCTTAATATATGTTTCCTTCTTATAGAGGATTTGATATGTATATTCCTCCGGAGCTAAGTAATTTAACTCAGGTGCTCCGGGATTATTTCTGTCTACGGAGGTGGTGCTCCACCTAAGTGTTTTGTACCTGCCGGAGGTGTTTTCTTCGGATACAGAGGTAGAACTCCGTATAGGGTATATCATCAAACCCCCAGTCTAATTGGAGAGGCTATCTGTAGGCTGTCTTATTAGACTTCAAAAAACTTGCCTCCCAGATCATTTTCTCGGAGGTCCACTATAAATTACGTGTATTAAGTTGCAACTAACTTGTGAGACTTGTTAGCACATATCTCTAAGGTTTTGTTGGCGATTACCTGCTGGTCAGATGGCAATTAAGCCGCTTTACGCCTTTAATTGATTATTCCTCGCCGATTTGAGAGGCTGAGGGTTCGTATGATATAGTTAGGGTTTTTTCTAAGTAGAATGTTGTTTGTGCCGTATGGCATTCTCCTCTTTATATAGAGGGTAGGAAACTTGGAGAGGAGGGTAAGAGAGTTAGGGTAAATCTCTTCCTCTTTTAAGGATATCTTCTATTGTTTTAAGAAGATTTATGATGATCTTGTAACAAGCCGTGTCCGAGGTATTCGGACCTTAATATATGTTTCCTTCTTATAGAGGATTTGATATGTATATTCCTCCGGAGCTAAGTAATTTAACTCAGGTGCTCCGGGATTATTTCTGTCTACGGAGGTGGTGCTCCACCTAAGTGTTTTGTACCTGCCGGAGGTGTTTTCTTCGGATACAGAGGTAGAACTCCGTATAGGGTATATCATCAAACCCCCAGTCTAATTGGAGAGGCTATCTGTAGGCTGTCTTATTAGACTTCAAAAAACTTGCCTCCCAGATCATTTTCTCGGAGGTCCACTATAAATTACGTGTATTAAGTTGCAACTAACTTGTGAGACTTGTTAGCACATATCTCTAGGTTTTGTTGGACGGTTAGGATTTGCTTGGCATCTTTGGATATAAATACTTCCTATTTGTTTAATACTGTATATTAAGATATAAAAATTGTTACCTCCTCCTATAGGCGAGATCTTCTCCGGCGATTTTTCTTTCGATATCATCTTTTTTCATCACGTATGTTTTCATTTCTTGATCTTCTCCTTCTTTATTCCATATCGTTATGCGGGTAGGGATTTATGTTTGTATTGAGTTCTGTAACTTGAAACCTGATGATATACCCTATACGGAGCTCTACCTTCGTATTCGAAGCAGATACCTTCGAACAGGTTAAAAATGACCATACAGAACACCACCTCCGTACACAGAAATAATCCCGGAGCACCTGAGTTAAATTACTTAGCTCCGGAGGAATATACATATTAAATCCTTTTTAAGAGGAAACATACATTAAGGTCCGAATATCTCGGACACGGCGCATCACGATTAGATCATCACAAATCTTCCTAAAGATAGAAGATATCCTCAAAAGAGGAAGAGATTTACCCTAATTCTTTTACCTTCCTCTCCAAGTTTCTACCCTCTATATAAAGAGGAGAAATCATACGGCACAAATTATCTTCTCCACATAACACACACAAACTACAACACCGACCCTTCGGCTCGGTAACAGCTCAATTCACCAATTAGGCGTAAAGCGGCCGTAGCCCTATTACCGGTAGGGAATCGCCTACAAACACCCCCAAAATCCACACACCCCTCCGGTTGTGCCATAGTGCGATTATTTGATCAAACAAATTGGCGCCATCCGTGGGACTGATTCCCTAAAACAATTCTTTTAAACCCACCCACGATCAGAATAATCAGCTACCATGGCCGACAGAGACATCAATTACCTTTCAAACAACACCTTCCGGGGAACCGAATTTTGAAGAACAATTTTATTTCGATACGCCTGGGTCAAACTTCAACCCACCCATTGTTACGACAATCAGTCACAGCACGGCTGTAGGTGAAATGTCGAACACACAAAGAACTTTGGACAGGCCTGCACCGCAGGGCCGAGGCCCAGATAGGTCCGCGATAACATCGCAGGGTCAAGCCTTGGACAGGCCCGCACCGCATGGCCAAGGTTCAGACAGATCGACGATAACATCGCAGGGTCAAAGCCCGGATAGGTTCACGATGACGCCTCTAGGCCAGGGTCTATTCAGGTCCGTGACAACTCCACAGAGTCAGGACGCGGACGGATCCACAATAATTCCGCCAGATCAAGACCGAGACCCAACTAGGCTTATGTGGCGAAGTCAAGGCCTACACAGATCTGCATGTACAACATCACGTCAACAAAAATCTGGACCCGATCCTGACCGGGAAAGGTCACATGTTCCTAGAAATACCTCCCTAACAGATGGGCCGCAGGAAAAAACCCCGATAATATCAAACTGCGCGGAAAACCCAAAAGCCGAGTGTTGACATTGATGGGCCAGGAGATATATGAAAGGCACACACAAGTTGATCATAACACGTCAAGACTGACCCCCCAAGGCCAAGACCGAAACGGACCAATGCAAACGTCTCATGGTCAAGACCAAGGTGGGTCTGCTCCAGGGTCACAAGGTTAAGACTAAGACGGACTAGTGCAAACGTCCAAAGGTCAAGACCGAGATGGACCTATCCCAACGGTTCAAGATCAAGATAAACCTATACCGGGGCCATTGGAACCAAATCAAGGGGGGCCTAAGCTGCCATTACAAAGCCAGAAGAATCTACCGTATCTTGCAGCAAAGGCAAGCATGGGACAGATCGTATCCCCTCCAGCCCGCGAAGAGCCCAAGCTCATGAGTATATATCTCGAACAGATGGACCATAAATAAGGACATGAGAATAATTAATCGACCCGAAAACACAGACCAATGGTCGATATTAATAGATAGAGAAATCACTGACGCATATGTGCAAGCAAACTACGATGCACTATGTGCAATAATTAGGCGCCTAAGAGAGACAGGTCAGGTATACGAGCCGGAACCAATAGGACAACACACCTGGGATGAACAATCCATAGGGGAAAGGTCGAGAAAGGGTACTCCCACCGGACCGTCAAATAACTCCCTAGGTGCACGAAGCGGCCCCAGGAAAACATCCGATCCCTAGACAGGAACCCCTGGAGACAGACCTGGTCGAGGAAATCGTAATGGATTAGAAGCAAGACAAATAGGTGGAGACAACGCCCGGAGATATCTCCAGTACGGATGGGAATCCGTGGACACGTCACACCTAAGGAACATGAATAGCCCATTCACTAATAACATAAGAAACAACCCACTGCCGATAAATATGAAATACCCCCAGAGCTTAGGGTATTATGACGGAAAAGGAGATCCGGACGACTTTTTGAAAAAAATTATCGGAGCAGCAATGATCCAAAGGTGGGACATGCCGACCACCTGTCAGGCGTTCTCCTACTCCCTAAA
The DNA here is from genome assembly GCA_034093135.1 of Erigeron breviscapus. Classification (NCBI taxonomy): domain Eukaryota; kingdom Viridiplantae; phylum Streptophyta; class Magnoliopsida; order Asterales; family Asteraceae; genus Erigeron; species Erigeron breviscapus. The sequence continues at coordinate 129,086,352 of CM067171.1, read as the reverse complement.
GAATGATGCAAGGGAATGGATTGATGGCCTACCGGAAAACTCGATAGATAGTTTCGAAGCCCTCAAAACCAAATTCAGACTACAATTCAGTACGCAAAGAAAATGATGTGTAAAATCGAGTCTTAAATTTATAAACAAGAACTACCTAATTACCGACTACTACACATTTGCGGGCAGTGTACCCGTTCATATATAGTATAGCTAAAAGGTAAGTCCAGGATCGAACACAGGGACTATTATTTAGGAAAAATGTAAGTTTAATGTAATTCTAAAAGATGGGGGGTTTTGAAAACAGTTAGTAAATTGAGCAAGTTAGTAATTCCGAAGAATTAATCTAAAAGAGTTTGTTGAAACAAGAATATTAAAAAGATCATCTACCTCGAATCCATGACACTACAAATTCAGGTTGCACTTAATTGAAGAACCAATTCGAATATGTTGACTTATAACCGAGAACTAAACAAAGACTCACCCCGTACCCGTCAAGTTCGTTACTTTATTCAATCCCCTTAATTAACTAGTTCCATTACTAAGACCGGTACCCCGAGACGCATTTCATAACTTTCCTAATCAATTAATTGTTTTGGTTATTTAGATAACAATTGTGTCTATTGATTGTACCCAACCATTAACCCGTTAACTCTTATTATCTATTAATTACTTTCTACCGTACCCGTCATAGAAACAATCGCTTCTAACCAAGCAATCAAAATAACTTCTACACAACCTAAGTTACCACTGAGATCATGCAAAAACTATCCGCAATCAAGAGATAAATACCAAAGAATTAATAAGCTAAGATCACGACACAACGTTAAATTAAATCGACTTGAATTATAAAAAGAGTGCAACCATCGTTTATACTATCATTTCATCTCAGTAGATGCTGAAAAATTTAGCTATTTATGACAAGACAAATAATAGTAATAACGATTATTAATACAAAAGAATCCATATCAACAACGTATGATTATAAAGTCTTGTAATAATATAGCTAACAATTAAACGAAAGAAAGGAAAAGGTATTCGAGCGTGATGATCGAAGACTGCTTCTGCTTTTGTGCGGCTGTTCGAATTATAAGAACAAAAGTTTATGGCTTTTTTCTTCTTGCTGCTTCCTCTCCGCGCACACTTCAAGGCCAAAAGCCTTTTGGCGGCTGACAATCTCACGCACCGACCCTCTCCCCTTTTCTCTAATTCGTAACTCCCCTTTATTAATTAATTGTACATCTCTTGTTAGCTTGAGGCCAAGTGGGCTGCCAACTTCACGCCCATCTTATGTTACATGGGCCGAATTCACCATCAATAGTAATGATGGATAATTAGATGTCAAAAATCATATATAATACACTCCTTTATAACTGATGCTCACGTGAAGTTTTAAGAGTCAGACTTCATTTTGCAATCCATACTCCTTTAAATATACGATATACTTGCGTGTGAATTGGAGTAGCCGAGCTCATGTATCATGTATGTGGCTTTTGTCTACTAATAATATTAACGTGACACATTATTCATCTTTTCAGCTCCATTCTTGTGATATTTCATCCCATAGACCTATAATCCAATAAAATCGCATATTAAGTATAAAAGTCTATAAAAATGATGATAACATAACATAAAAGAGATGATATCGCATAAAATAAATATGTATAAAATAGGCGATATCAGAAAACATCAGAAAACACACGTGTCGGTACACAACATAAAACGACAAAGTGGAGAGGCACTTAGAGATTTCGTAGCAAGGTATGCAAACGAAACCCAGGAAATAAATAGACTGCCGGAAAGCCAGAGGATATCAGGACTCATTCACGGGCTATGTGTGGTCGAGTTGGTAGAACACCTCACGACAAACTTGCCAGAAACGTATGAAGAGTTGATAACTAAAGCTCATATCTGGCTTGACGTCAAAGAAACAACTGGAGTGGATAACACTCTAGGAAAAAGGAAAAGGGATACGAATGACAGTGGAAGCGAGGGTCCAATAGAAACCCCCAGGGGGAAGCAAAGCCAAGGAAGGCAGAAGAATAATACTATTGAAGTTAACAAAATCACCGAAGGACATTCTCGCAACAGAGCGGGTAGCGCAAACCTTCCCAGCCCCACCCAGACTAACAACCCGAAAAAGGGACCGAGGAAAATATTGCGCGTTCCACAAAGACTACGGGCACGACACGGACATGTGTCGAAATCTTCAGAAAGCCATAGAAGAAGCAATAACTGCTGGAAAATTGCAGCACCTAGAAAGGAAAGTAGAAGAAGAAACAATAAAAGTTGGAACAAAAGACAACACACTAGCTGACCCTCCGCAGGAACAAGTCCCCATCAGAGGAAGAGGACTGCTAAATAAAGAACGGAGCTACAACGACACAAAACTGGCAAGCGAGGTCAGGGAAAAACCAGAATTAATGGAAGTACCGACTTGGCACGCAAGAGGAGAGCCACAGATGAAAGCTAGCAGTTAGGAACTTTACTACGTAATGTCCTCCTGCCAATTATTTTCACGAAAATAAAGCTTTCAAAGATCGATCAAAAATAAAAACGCGCGTAACAAAAAACACATACATGTATAATAAAAGACTTTATGAAAAGCTAAGGGGACGCCCGATAACGCTTCCATAAAGCAATCAAAAGAACGTCATAAGGCGACTGCCATAAGACAACCAAGTCATAAGGCGACTGCCATAAGACAACCAAGTCATAAGGCGACTGCCATAAGACAACCACGTCATAAGGCGACTGCCATAAGACAACCAAGTCATAAGGCGACTGCCATAAGACAACCAAGTCATAAGGCGACTGCCATAAGACAACCAAGTCATAAGGCGACTGCCATAAGACAACCACGTCATAAGGCGACTGCCATAAGACAACCACGTCATAAGGCGACTGCCATAAGACAACCAAGTCATAAGGCGACTGCCATAAGACAACCACGTCATAAGGCGACTGCCATAAGACAACCAAGTCATAAGGCGACTGCCATAAGACAACAACGTCATAAGGCGACTGCCATAAGACAACACACAGCTGACCCTCCGCAGGAACAAGTCCCCATCAGAGGAAGATGACTGCTAAATAAAGAACGGAGCTACAACGACACAAAACTGGCAAGCGAGGTCAGGGAAAAACCAGAATTAATGGAAGTACCGACTTGGCACGCAAGAGGAGAGCCACAGATGAAAGAAAACGAGATTGCACCAGCAGATGGGAGGACCGATATAGTCATACCCAGGTGACAGCTCGCTCCGTAAAAAGAAAGAAAGCCCGTTCTCTCCACAACTGTATGGGGAAACAAGGCTGAAAGAAGACTTTCGCAATCACAGAAGGCTCCCACGAAATAGCAAAGACTCCGAATACATACGGAGCAACAGATGAAAGCTAGCAGTTAGGAACTTTACTACGTAATGTCCTCCTGCCAATTATTTTCACGAAAATAAAGCTTTCAAAGATCGATCAAAAATAAAAACGCGCGTAACAAAAAACACATATAGATAAGATAACCAAAAATCTGAAGATCAGATATGCAAAGAAATAACATACCAAGGTTTTCCCCTGCATCCTCGGATCACCTCGCCCTCTTCCTGGATGAAGGTACACCAGGTCTCTTCACAGAAGTTTTCTTTCTGCTCCTGAGGCGGCCAGTGACGGTGCTTGCTCATCAACAGATTGATCGCAATTCTCCCCACTGGTAGGGTAGTCAGACACTTCAACAACGGGGCGACCAGCTGGGTCATCTTCATGTAGAATGGCTTCGCCTGCCTGAAGAATTGCCTCCAACCCAACACGATCAGCAGTCTGAGCATCAGAACCCCCGACAGAAGTCTCCAAACCTAAAACCACAACAGATTGATCGCAATTCTCCCCACTGGTAGGGTAGTCAGACACTTCAACAACGGGGCGACCAGCTGGGTCATCTTCATGTAGAATGGCTTCGCCTGCCTGAAGAATTGCCTCCAACCCAACACGATCAGCAGTCTGAGCATCAGAACCCCCGACAGAAGTCTCCAAACCTGCTCATCAACAGATTGATCGCAATTCTCCCCACTGGTAGGGTAGTCAGACACTTCAACAACGGGGCGACCAGCTGGGTCATCTTCATGTAGAATGGCTTCGCCTGCCTGAAGAATTGCCTCCAACCCAACACGATCAGCAGTCTGAGCATCAGAACCCCCGACAGAAGTCTCCAAACCTGCTCATCAACAGATTGATCGCAATTCTCCCCACTGGTAGGGTAGTCAGACACTTCAACAACGGGGCGACCAGCTGGGTCATCTTCATGTAGAATGGCTTCGCCTGCCTGAAGAATTGCCTCCAACCCAACACGATCAGCAGTCTGAGCATCAGAACCCCCGACAGAAGTCTCCAAACCTGCTCATCAACAGATTGATCGCAATTCTCCCCACTGGTAGGGTAGTCAGACACTTCAACAACGGGGCGACCAGCTGGGTCATCTTCATGTAGAATGGCTTCGCCTGCCTGAAAATTGCCTCCGAATCCAACACATTCCCAATTATGGAAGCACAGAAAGAAGACTGGT
>CM067171.1:129046809-129076809 GCA_034093135.1 Erigeron breviscapus | reverse complement strand
GTGTCAAGGATTTCTGAATTGTTTAATCAGTGTTCTTTCTGTGCTTCTGTAATTGGAAATGTGTTGGATTCGAGATTTCGCGAACTTTCAGAATATGGTTGTAGTTGAAGTTTAAGGTGTCTGAGTTGGAAGTGAAGTTGGGTAGTTTGACTGCAGAGCTTAAGTCTGTTCGTGACTGGATTCGGGCTAAGGGGGATGAGATCAATGTGTTGAAGGAAGAGCTATCTGCCAAGAATGCTTTGTTAGGGCATGATGATTCTGTTTTTGTGAATATGAAGGAGAGGTATAGACGGCTTGTTGTCGATGTGATTCCTCATGTTTGCAAGTCTTTTTTAAACGGTGCTGAGGTTGGAAAGAGGATTTCAAATTTGTGTAATGCTAATAGGGTGGATGCTGAGTCGGAGTAGATCCGTACCCTTGCTGCAGAAGGTCATATAACTCTTAGCGGTTCCGAGGTTGTTGAAGATACGGCTTCGAAATGGTATAGGATATGTCCAATTTTGCCTAACGAAAAGGGGTTAAAAAGCTGCCCCAAAACTGCTGTAAAAACTGTAGAAACAGCAATGCAGAAACTGTCCAGCAGTTTTTTAACGGCTGTCAGGCCCCGTTAATGGCCGTCAGACCACTTCAGTCCTTTAATTGCTTTATATCTCAGCAATTGGCACTCTAACATGCTACTTATAACTGAATTGCAGGTTTTTGTAAAGTTGCTGCAACCTCCTATTGACGAGGCCGAGGCTATAGTAAAGATGCGATTTCCCGTACCTCGTTTAGTCACCACAGAGGCTTGGTATACAAGAGGTTCTGCTTGAGTATTAAAGTTATAAATTTGGGTGTTTCCAACTGTTAAGCTGTTACTTGTCTTGTGCAGTTTGTTTCACATCTAAATAACGTTATTTAGATGTGTAATGGTTAACTTTAGAATTGTAAATGAGTTTGTATTTGAATTAAACGCGTTGTTTTGATATATATATATGAAATGCGTTATTTTGATATTTGTGTTTTTAATTTTGTATTATCAGGTTTTTAATTCTCTATATATATATATATATATGTGTATATTGTGTGTATATATAGATATATGTTTAAATGCATTAATTTATATATATATATATATATATATATATATATATATATATATATATATATATATATATATATATATATATATATATATATATATATATATATATATATATATATATATATATATATATATATATATATATATATATATATATATATATATATATATATATATATATATATATATATATATATATATATATATATATATATATATATATATATATATATATATATATATATATATATATATATATATATATATATATATATATATATATATATATATATATATATATATATATATATATATATATATATATATATATATATATATATATATATATATATATATATATATATATATATATATATATATATATATATATATATATATATATATATATATATATATATATATATATATATATATATATATATATATATATATATATATATATATATATATATATATATATATATATATATATATATATATATATATATATATATATATATATATATATATATATATATATATATATATATATATATATATATATATATATATATATATATATATATATATATATATATATATATATATATATATATATATATATATATATATATATATATATATATATATATATATATATATATATATATATATATATATATATATATATATATATATATATATATATATATATATATATATATATATATATATATATATATATATATATATATATATATATATATATATATATATATATATATATATATATATATATATATATATATATATATATATATATATATATATATATATATATATATATATATATATATATATATATATATATATATATATATATATATATATATATATATATATATATATATATATATATATATATATATATATATATATATATATATATATATATATATATATATATATATATATATATATATATATATATATATATATATATATATATATATATATATATATATATATATATATATATATATATATATATATATATATATATATATATATATATATATATATATATATATATATATATATATATATATATATATATATATATATATATATATATATATATATATATATATATATATATATATATATATATATATATATATATATATATATATATATATATATATATATATATATATATATATATATATATATATATATATATATATATATATATATATATATATATATATATATATATATATATATATATATATATATATATATATATATATATATATATATATATATATATATATATATATATATATATATATATATATATATATATATATATATATATATATATATATATATATATATATATATATATATATATATATATATATATATATATATATATATATATATATATATATATATATATATATATATATATATATATATATATATATATATATATATATATATATATATATATATATATATATATATATATATATATATATATATATATATATATATATATATATATATATATATATATATATATATATATATATATATATATATATATATATATATATATATATATATATATATATATATATATATATATATATATATATATATATATATATATATATATATATATATATATATATATATATATATATATATATATATATATATATATATATATATATATATATATATATATATATATATATATATATATATATATATATATATATATATATATATATATATATATATATATATATATATATATATATATATATATATATATATATATATATATATATATATATATATATATATATATATATATATATATATATATATATATATATATGTTGGGGAATGATCATTCTACCTTTGTGGATCTGAAGGAGAGGTATAGACGGCTTGTTGTCGATGTGATTCCTCATGTTTGCAAGTCTTTTTTAAACGGTGCTGAGGTTGGAAAGAGGATTTCAAATTTGTGTAATGCTAATAGGGTGGATGCTGAGTCGGAGTCGATCCGTACCCTTGCTGCAGAAGGTCATATAACTCTTAGTGGTTCCGAGGTTGTTGAAGATACCGTTGGTCCTTTGAACAAAGCTATGAGTGAGCTGGAGGATATGCATTCTTTGTATCTTCGCGCACTTTCTTCAAATCCTGATGCGTCCCCTACTCAACTGATGCAAATTCCTACTTCATAGATTGTCTTGCTTTTTTGGACTCATTTATCCATGTTTGTTGGATATAATCCTTTGACATTTGTGGTTGTTACTTTGCTAGATATTGCTGCTTTCTCTTGGTTTTGTAAATTCTTCATTTTGTAGTAATCTCTTATGGCGTCTTGGTGAAGTTAATTTGTAGATGTCTTATGGCAGTCGCTTTATGAAGTGGTTGTCTTATGGCAGTCGCCTTATGACGTAGTTGTCTTATGGCAGTCGCCTTATGACGTAGTTGTCTTATGGCAGTCGCCTTATGACGTAGTTGTCTTATGGCAGTCGCCTTATGACGTAGTTGTCTTATGGCAGTCGCCTTATGACGTAGTTGTCTTATGGCAGTCGCCTTATGACGTAGTTGTCTTATGGCAGTCGCCTTATGACGTAGTTGTCTTATGGCAGTCGCCTTATGACGTAGTTGTCTTATGGCAGTCGCCTTATGACGTAGTTGTCTTATGGCAGTCGCCTTATGACGTAGTTGTCTTATGGCAGTCGCCTTATGACGTAGTTGTCTTATGGCAGTCGCCTTATGACGTAGTTGTCTTATGGCAGTCGCCTTATGACGTAGTTGTCTTATGGCAGTCGCCTTATGACGTAGTTGTCTTATGGCAGTCGCCTTATGACGTAGTTGTCTTATGGCAGTCGCCTTATGACGTAGTTGTCTTATGGCAGTCGCCTTATGACGTAGTTGTCTTATGGCAGTCGCCTTATGACGTAGTTGTCTTATGGCAGTCGCCTTATGACGTAGTTGTCTTATGGCAGTCGCCTTATGACGTAGTTGTCTTATGGCAGTCGCCTTATGACGTAGTTGTCTTATGGCAGTCGCCTTATGACGTAGTTGTCTTATGGCAGTCGCCTTATGACGTAGTTGTCTTATGGCAGTCGCCTTATGACGTAGTTGTCTTATGGCAGTCGCCTTATGACGTAGTTGTCTTATGGCAGTCGCCTTATGACGTAGTTGTCTTATGGCAGTCGCCTTATGACGTAGTTGTCTTATGGCAGTCGCCTTATGACGTAGTTGTCTTATGGCAGTCGCCTTATGACGTAGTTGTCTTATGGCAGTCGCCTTATGACGTAGTTGTCTTATGGCAGTCGCCTTATGACGTAGTTGTCTTATGGCAGTCGCCTTATGACGTAGTTGTCTTATGGCAGTCGCCTTATGACGTAGTTGTCTTATGGCAGTCGCCTTATGACGTAGTTGTCTTATGGCAGTCGCCTTATGACGTAGTTGTCTTATGGCAGTCGCCTTATGACGTAGTTGTCTTATGGCAGTCGCCTTATGACGTAGTTGTCTTATGGCAGTCGCCTTATGACGTAGTTGTCTTATGGCAGTCGCCTTATGACGTAGTTGTCTTATGGCAGTCGCCTTATGACGTAGTTGTCTTATGGCAGTCGCCTTATGACGTAGTTGTCTTATGGCAGTCGCCTTATGACGTAGTTGTCTTATGGCAGTCGCCTTATGACGTAGTTGTCTTATGGCAGTCGCCTTATGACGTAGTTGTCTTATGGCAGTCGCCTTATGACGTAGTTGTCTTATGGCAGTCGCCTTATGACGTAGTTGTCTTATGGCAGTCGCCTTATGACGTAGTTGTCTTATGGCAGTCGCCTTATGACGTAGTTGTCTTATGGCAGTCGCCTTATGACGTAGTTGTCTTATGGCAGTCGCCTTATGACGTAGTTGTCTTATGGCAGTCGCCTTATGACGTAGTTGTCTTATGGCAGTCGCCTTATGACGTAGTTGTCTTATGGCAGTCGCCTTATGACGTAGTTGTCTTATGGCAGTCGCCTTATGACGTAGTTGTCTTATGGCAGTCGCCTTATGACGTAGTTGTCTTATGGCAGTCGCCTTATGACGTAGTTGTCTTATGGCAGTCGCCTTATGACGTAGTTGTCTTATGGCAGTCGCCTTATGACGTAGTTGTCTTATGGCAGTCGCCTTATGACGTAGTTGTCTTATGGCAGTCGCCTTATGACGTAGTTGTCTTATGGCAGTCGCCTTATGACGTAGTTGTCTTATGGCAGTCGCCTTATGACGTAGTTGTCTTATGGCAGTCGCCTTATGACGTAGTTGTCTTATGGCAGTCGCCTTATGACGTAGTTGTCTTATGGCAGTCGCCTTATGACGTAGTTGTCTTATGGCAGTCGCCTTATGACGTAGTTGTCTTATGGCAGTCGCCTTATGACGTAGTTGTCTTATGGCAGTCGCCTTATGACGTAGTTGTCTTATGGCAGTCGCCTTATGACGTAGTTGTCTTATGGCAGTCGCCTTATGACGTAGTTGTCTTATGGCAGTCGCCTTATGACGTAGTTGTCTTATGGCAGTCGCCTTATGACGTAGTTGTCTTATGGCAGTCGCCTTATGACGTAGTTGTCTTATGGCAGTCGCCTTATGACGTCTATAATCTTTGTGGAATTCACAATATTTTCCTCGATCCCTTTTTCGGGTCGTTAGTCTTGGCGGGGCTGGGAAGGTTTGTGCTACCCGCTCCGTTGCTAGGATGTCCTTTGGTGATTTTGTTACTTTTAGTAGTATTACTCTTCTGCCTTCTTTGGCATTGCTTCCCCCCCTGCGGTTTTCCATGAAGCTTTCGTTTCCATTATCCTCCAGGTCTCTTCTTCGTTTTCCCAGGGCATATTCTGCTCCGGTTGTTTCTTTTACGTCGAGCCAGATATGGGTTTTAATTGATAATTCGTTATATGTCTCCGGTAGGTTCGTTGTGAGGTGTTCGACGAGATCTACTGCCCGTAGTCCATGAATGAGTCCTAATATCCTCTGGCTTTCTGGTAGCCCATTTATATCCTGGGTTTCACATGTGTATCTTGCAACAAAATCTCTAAGTGTCTCCCCACTTCGTCGCTTTATGTTATGTGCCGACATATGTGTTTTCCGATGCTTTTTCTGCATACTGAATTGTGATCTGAACTTGTTCTTAAGGGTCTCGAAATTGTCTACCGAGTTAGCTGGTAGGCCATCAATCCATTCTCTTGCATCGTTCGTTAAGGAGTAGGAGAAAGCCTGACAAGTGGTTGGCATATCCCATCTTTGGATTATTGCAGCTCCGATAAACTTTTTCAGGAAGTCATCTGGGTCACCCCTTCCGTCATAGTACCCTAGGTGCTGGGGGTACTTCGTATTTACTGGCATCGGGTGGTTTTGTATGTTACTAGTAAATGGACTGTTTGTGTTCCCTAGGTGTGACATGTCCATGGGTTTCCACTCGGGTGAGGGGGATCCCTGGTCATTATCTCCAGCTGTTTCTCCTGGTCCTGTTTTCCGTTTGGGCTGACCTTGAGTATGATTTCCTTGGTCAGGTCTGCCTTTCAGGGTTCCCGTTTGGAGATTCTGTACTTCTCCATTGTAGAGGTCGACTCGTAAATCTGGGAAGCTATGTTCCGTGATTGATGGCCCAGTGAATATGTTCTGTTTGAATCCTTCTTGTATCTCCCCTGTATGGTGTTCGTCGTAGGTGTGATGGACTATCGATTCTGGTTCATACACCTGGCCTGTCTCTCTTAGACGCCTAATTATTGCGCACAACACGTCATAGTTTGCTTGCACGTATGCGTCAGTGATTTCTCTGTCTACTATTGTTGGCTCTTGGTTTGTGTTTCTGGGTTTCCTTGTTATCCTCGATGTCTTTATTTGTTGCTCGCCCGTCCGGGGGGTAACCCTATGTGGTTGCGCTCTCTCCAGGTCAGGAGGAGTGCGATCTGACCCGTGTTTGTCTTGGCCGTGCGATGCTGTAGGGGTGGATTCATCTGGGCCTTGTGATGGTAATGTGGGTGTCCCTTGATTTTGTCCGTGTGATCCTGGCATGAATTTATCTTGGTGTTGACCTTGTGGCATTGGTACGGGTCCGCCTAGGTCTCGACCTTGTAACCCTGGCACGGGCCTATCTCGGCCTTGGCCTCGATGCATTGGCACGGGTCCGTCTCGGTCTTGACCCTGCAACCCTGGCGCGGACCTATCTCGGTCTTGGCCTTGGTGCATTGGCACGGGTCCGTCTCGGTCTTGACCCTGCAACCCTGGCGCGGACCTATCTCGGTCTTGGCCTTGGTGCATTGGTCTTGACGTACTATAATCAACCCGTATGCGTGCTCCATATATCTCCTGGTCTGCTAGCGTTAATGCTCGGCTAGGGTTTCCCCGGTGATCTGATATTATTGGGGCTCTTGCCTGTGGCCCATCTATCGGGGAGGTACCCCCGACGGCGCATGATCTTTCTTGGTTCACAGGGGCGGATCCATACTTCTGACATCACTGATGCAATACTGTAGATGTAGGTCTGCACGGGCCTTGACCTCGCGACATAAGCATAGATCGATCCAAATCTTGCCCTTGTGAATCTGGTTCGTCTCTTGTTGTTGCGTTTCTGTCATCGAACATAATGGTTGGTAGGTCAAAACTTGACACAAATGTGTCGAGGGGATACCGTTCCTGGAGGTTCAGTCCTCCTGGTGGCACCTGAAGTCCCTCTACATTGTGCGGACTCGACGGGTGACTGGTATCTCTATCGGCCATGGTAGCTGATTATTCTGATCGCGGGTGGGTTTGAAGAAAGTGTGTGTTTTGTTTTTTATTTTTGTGTGTGTGTCCCACGGATGACGCCAATTTGTTTGATCAAATAATCGTTTTATGGCATAACCGAATGTGTGAGAGGGGTTTTGGGTGTTTTATTGGCGATTCCCTGCTGGTCAGAGGGCAATTAAGCCGCTCTATGCCTTTAAATGATTATTCCTCGCCGATTTGAGAGGCTGAGGGTTCGTATGATATAGTTAGGGTTTTTTCTAAGTAGAATGTTGTTTGTGCCGTATGGCATTCTCCTCTTTATATAGAGGGTAGGAAACTTGGAAGAGGAGGGTAAGAGAGTTAGGGTAAATCTCTTCCTCTTTTAAGGATATCTTCTATTGTTTTAAGAAGATTTATGATGATCTTGTAACAAACCGTGTCCGAGGTATTCGGACCATAATATATGTTTCCTTCTTATAGAGGATTTGATATGTATATTCCTCCGGAGCTAAGTAATTTAACTCAGGTGCTCCGAGATTATTTCTGTCTACGGAGGTGGTGCTCCGCCTAAGTGTTTTGTACCTGCCCGGAGGTGTTTTCTTCTGATACGGAGGTAGAGCTCCGTATAGGGTATATCATCAAAGCGGATGATGATGATGCTGATAATGATGATGAGGAAGTGATTGTGGCTGGTGGTGAAAGTGAAAATGAAACTGAAGTTGTTGATGCTAGTGAAAATGTGGTTGCTGGTGGTGTAAGTGTTTGGGGTGGAATTTTCACAACTAGGATCTTATTATTATTTATACTTTGGACTTGTGGAAGTTTCGTTTAGTAACCCGTTATTATTTAAAGGATCCTTATCGCTATTTCAACCGAGGATCTTGACTGTCTTACCTTATTATTTTAATATAACAGGATCTTGAGATGATCAAGATCAATGTAATCACTAATGAACGTATATCTAGTACAAAAGAATATTATATGCAGGAATAATTGTGATGATTAAAGAGCATTTACAACGTGAAGAAACAAGTCTTAACGGATAGTTTACCACTTCAACCACAAGAATCGGGATTGATAACAGTTTACCATGTGTGGAAAAGCTCTCAACGGTCATCTTCACCAATTCTTCAGTGTAGCGAGCAAGTTCAGGGAAGATCCCAGATATTTCGCATTCAGTTCAACGATCAGCTCTATAAATACCAAGACATCTTCAACAGAGAGAGAAGAGCAATCAACATACAACGATCAATATATAGCAACTTCACTCATCTTTTTTACACTCATTCACAACTTGTTAATCTTCTTCTTTTTTTTCTTTCGATCATTGTATTGTAATCTTAAACCAATAATAATAAAAGAACACAGGTAGGAACGATTGATTCCTCCCGGGGTTTTTTACCTAAGATTTCTTAACTGAATCAAGGGTTTTTCCCCGTCAACAAAATTATGGTGTCGTTATTATCTTCGCATTTAGTTTCAATTTAGGATCATAACGCTGATCCTTACTCTTATTATCCTTATCTTCAACAAATTTTATCTTTTATTGCTATAATTCTGTCTCAAGGATTTTCACAAACTCTTTTTACCAAAAACTCTTATTTCGTATTATTTCTTTAACAAAAATCTTATTTTATTTGAAGATCCTAAACACCTGACCTCACTTACAAATCTTGGGTCAGAAAATTATCTTGAATCCTTCTACAAAATTATATTAGGTAATTTTTGTCCGAAACAGTAAGTATAAATGAAACTGGAGAAAATGTTGAGATTATTGGTACAAATATTGAGATGGTTGAAGGAGAAGCAGAAAGAGATGCCACTGAAGGCATTCTCGCTGGTGAAACTGTAGAGATGGAGGATGTGGAAGATGGTGAGTCTACTGATGGGTATGAATATGATTTGGAGGGAATGAATGTTGATGACTTTGATGTGGTGGCAGCCACTGAAGGACAAGCTAGTGATATGGATATTGAAACTGAAACAGAAGCTTAAGTTCATATTGCTGAAGAATCACAAGGTGCTGGGGAACCAATCACTACTGAGGCAGTTTCACCACAACTGTTCCCCCACCTGAACAATCTGAAATTCCTGTTCTGATACCTCTCTCTGCCAGTGAAACATTAGAGAAAGTTGAAAAGGGACTAGCTGATCTGACTAAGGCAGCCGAACAGTTGGTTATTCTAAAAGATCAAGAAGATGATCAGTTAGTTCAAACTCTGACTAGCTGGTATCAAAAACAAGAAGCAAATAGCCAAGACATTAAAACAATCAAGTCCAATTCTGAGACTCTGGCTAGAAATCAAACTCGAGCATACTTGCTGGCTCAAAATGTTCTTAGTCGTGATCAGCAGATACTCAAGGCAAAGGCTACTACCATTCAGCGAGCTGTCAGTTAATCAACCTATGCTGCAAGAAGAGCTACTTCTTCAAGTATCGCAACTGCTTCTCAAATTCAACAACTCCATGAACTGATAGCTCCACTGACCAATCAAATTGAGAAGCAAGCCTCTGCCATCTCCTCACTTGAAAAGAAGGTTGCTGACCTCCCCAAGCCGTATGCCTCTTTCACTGAACTTGATCGCCAAAGGCAAGAACGGATGGAGAAGGAGATGAATAACATTAAAGATCTTCTTCAGCAGCTTGTCACCCAGCATGATGCCAAGAAAGCTGTTGTGGAAGTTGCTAATAATGATGCAACTTCCAAGGGGGAGAAAACTGAAGAAGTTGTGGATATGTCAGTAGAGAATGTTGAGAAAGCCATTGTGATTGCAACTCCTGCTAGTGAAAGTGAAGTGCCTCCTGCTGGTGAAAAAGAGGTCATTGAACAAGAAAAGGAGGTTATGAATGCTGGTACTTGGGAAGGGCACATTATAGATGAAGAAGAAGCTACCGCTGATGTTGAGGGGGAGCAACCACAACAAAATATTCTTGCTATTGCTCAGGGGGAGCAAGATGCTGATCCAAATGATCCCAGAGTGATCAAGGCAGCATGGGAAGCTGGCATGGCTGTTGAAATCGCAACTGATAGGTCGAAGGAAATGCTTCCAGTTTTCCATAGACGCTTCATCAATAATGTAGAGCAGCTTCCTATGACTCGTCCCATAGGTGTTCTTTGTTTCACCACTGAAACCAACAAGAACTGTAGATTTCCCGCCAATTTCTTCTTCAGAGATCCCCATCCTTTTCAACATCTCAAATCTTATGATATTGACCGAACTGCCATTGTCAATTAAGATCATGCGCACAAAATGGTTAGCCACATATAAAGTAACCACTAAACCATCATGATGAGGATCCTGAATGCTGTCCATATCGTCTTCTTCAAATGTTACTTTGTCCATGCGTAGCACACTGGATCTCTGAATTGGCCTATCTCCTCTTTCAGATTTTGCTTCCTTTGCATTTCTTTTTGCTGCTGAAAAAGATGTGCCACACACCTCTGATCCTCCTGTAATATAATAAATTATTCGAGCATTAGCTGGAGGTGATTTGGTCCTTGGTGGCTGTTGTTGGCTCTGCTTGCCCAAATCCTTGACATCAATATCCTGAGCTTTCTTTTTTCCAAAGAGTTCTGTCAGATATCCTTTGCTGAGGAGTATCCCGATCTCTCGTCTGAAGGCGTAACATTCCTCTGTGGTATGTCCGAAATCTTCGTGGTAGGCACACCACCTCGACTTATCTTTACTGGCATCAGGCTTTGGATTCCTGTGAGGTCATCTGGCTTTGTCCCCAAGATTCTTCATAGCAACCACTAACCCTGCAGTATCAACAGAAAAACAATATTTTGATAATTCAGGATATTGAGGTTCTCCCTGTCTTTCTGCTATAACTGTTCTCTGTTGCACAGCTCTTGTATAGGGTTTATTCTTGCTTGGTCGGAACACCTGGAGTTTCTGCCCTTCTATTTGGACGATCATATGTTGAGGGTGCTTCCATCGTCTTTCTCATCAATTCATCTTCTTCGAGCCTGATAAATCTTAAAGCTCGATTTCTTGCTTCGTCTAAAGATTTGCAAGGCGTCATAACAAGATCTTGATAGAACAGAGAGTCCTTGCTTAACCCCATCTTCAAGGCTTGAACTGCAGTGGTCATATCTAATTTTGGAATTTCCAACGATTCCTTTGTAAACCTGTTAAGATATTCTTTTAAAGACTCGTTAATTCTTTGGGTGACTTGATAAAGATCACCCGTTATTTTCTCAAAAACCCTACTACATGAAAACTGTAAATTAAATTGATTAACAAGTTGCGCAAAAGAAAGTATAGATCCAGTGGCTAAATTAAGTAACCACTTCAGGGCTGCTCCTGATAATGTAGCCCCAAAACCTTTGCATAAGCATGCTTCTCTTAAATCTGTTGGGATTGGAACTGTCTCCATTTTCTCCAAGTATTGAGCCACATGCTCCTGAGGATCTGTTGTTCCATCATATGTTTTCATATGAGGCGCTGAGAACTTCTTGGGAATTTCCACATTAGCTATGGCTGGTGCAAATATGGAAATTCCGTATGAAGATGGATCTGCTTCTGGGATTGGCTGACAAAATCCCGGAACTGTCGAAATCAGTTCCTTGATTTTCTGCAACTCTGTCGCCAAATACGCATTTGCAACATTATCCTGCATTTGGTTAGCATTATTTTCGCAATTAAAGGAGGGAGAGGTGAAACCTGGAACCCCCGAAGATGATGGAGGGGTTTGTTCGTTATTATTTGAGTTATTTCCTGCATGAAAGAAGGAAGCGGATCCAGATTTTGAAGGGGGAGTAGAGAACATATGACCCATTGACTGAGTCCCTTGAGTCCCTGTTCCTCCAAAATTAATACTCCTGTTGTTCAGGGGAGATTCTTCTGGTCTCTCAAGATCGTGAATTCTGATCTCTTGAGTCCTGGGCCCTTGATTCCTGCTTTCCATCATTCTCGACTCCAAGCTATTAAATCTAGAGATATTCTCTGTCTGTGCTTTCTTCATTTGTTCCTGAAGAACCCTAAACATAGAAAAAACATCTGTGTCAGCACTGGATTCATGATGAGTAGTTTTTACCTGCGAATCCAGGGATGATTCTGGATATGGTCGTGGCGTTGGAGGCATCGGGCGATTCGGATCATATCCTGCAGACGAATCATCAATAGCCTTCCCAGTATTTTTATTATTATTATTTTTTGGAGGCTTATTAATTAAATTCTTCAGAGTTACAGATCCAGAAGCAGTAGAGGAAGCATTTTGAGAGGTCGACATCTTTTGCAGATTGGTTTGAGAAAGTTTTCGAAACTGAAAATCTAGGAGTGTGATTAAATTGCAAAAACACCTTTTTGCCCACGGTGGGCGCCAAATTGTTTCGGTCAAAAATTACCTAAGATAATTTTAGGAAGGATTTTAGACAACTCAAGTACCGAAGATTTGTAAGTGGGGTTTGGTGTTTTAGGATCTTCAATTAAAAGTAAAGTTTTCTTAAATATAATGACTAAAACTAAGAGTTTTTATCAAAAAGAGTTTTATGAAAGCCTTTGAGACAGAAATACTTTGAGTAATTAAGAAAACCGTTGAAGATAAAAGTAAAGCACTGAAAATTAAAGCTAGGATCTTAAAGCACAACGACACCAGAATTTTGTTGACGAGGAAAAACCCTTGATCCAATTAAGAGATCTTAGGTAAAAACCCCCGGTAGGATTCAATCGACCCTTCCTTAGTTCTTTTGTTATTATTGTGGGTGATTACAATACAATGAGGGTGAGAGTGATTTGATCGAGCTAATGAACGAAAAAGAAAGAAAGTATGCAGTGAGTAAGTGTGTGAGAATACAAGTGTGTGTGTAGTTCTTCTAATCTCGATCAATCACCCCTTATTTATAATGTAAATTCCTAACTAACTATCCGAAAAATCTGGGATCCTCCGTGTGATACTGTTCAACGTGCTGAAGATCAAAAATTGAATGTTGAGTCTTCTTTGACACGTTTATTCTTCGAGGTTGTTCCGATATCCAAGGGATTGCACGTTTCTTTTCTTCCTTAGAAGGCTGGATAAGTCTTGATATTTATTTTCGACCGTTAGCTTATTTCCTGAGTATCCTGAATGATGATCCTTATTTCAGGATCCTGCAAAACACAAAAGCATTATCGTGTACAACAAAAACATATGTTAGTAATATCTTTAATCAGGATCATAGTTGTATAAAATCTGACCCCAAACAATTGTCCCCAAATTTATATTTAACCTTTCATAAGTTAAATATAAATTTTTATTTGTATACTAAAAGCATCCAGGCTAGTGATACACCTAGACTTTATTGCGTATCCAATCAGTTTTAATATCCAAGAGGCGCGTTGCAGAGCGATCAGTCAGGTCATGATGTGTAAAATTAATTTACTCGGCTTGATGAGACATATAACCTATCACTTTGTCCCCCACGACTCCTTATCTCTCCGCCTATTTAAATTTCCAAATCTCCAACCGTCTCCAAAAAATCTTCCATTTCATCTTTTAAAAACTTTTATCTCTATCTCTCAAAAACATTTTCTAATTTCAAAAACTTCTCTTTTTCAAAAATGGCGTCTTCATCTTCTACCCCGGTTTGGTAAAACTTTATTATTATATTCTTTATAAAAGCTATTTTCTCCCTTTAACCGTTCTTGTTTTTTTCAGCATCTTGAAGAGATCATTAAGCGTTGTGAAGAACAAGCTAATCTTAATGACAAGCTTCTTATGGACATCAACTTCTGCTTCCTGTCGTCCAAAGCCATCTGCAAATCTCATCAGGAACTAACTATAGACATCATCAGCAAGTGGGGTGATGATCTCCAGGCTTTAAGAGGAGAAATCCTTCAAACTTATGACGAAATCAACCGTGCTCAAGAAGAACTGAGGACCGCCAAAAACGACATGGTCTACTTGAAGTCGGTTGTGTCAATCTTGAGGAAGAAGTACCCCGATGTCAACGACAGCATTGCAGATGAGATCCTTCGAGGGGGGTCATATCTCTAGGGCTTCTAAGTTTCAGGGTGGACAATGATAGATGGGATGAAAAGGCTTGAGTCCACTGGTCTTAGTTTAGTAGTGGTTGTACATATAGATCTTTTGTAAACTACTACTTATTTGGAATCAAATAAAATTAGTCTTTTGTTTATATATGCGTACCTTAACTTCCATATTTCAAGCATATCCTGCATATTCCACAAAGATTTAGAATTTTGAACCACATACCTTTGTAACGACCAACATTTATTAATTCTTATTTTCCTGTTTCAAGAAGAAAGACACTAAAAAGAAATTCATTTGTTAATCCATTTGTCAATTCTTTTGACGATCGTTTGTATTTAATAGAGAGATTGTCCCTATTCTTTTTGATGACTGTTTATTAATAGTCATAACCAAATGAGTTGATTGTAAAATCAACAACCCTTTGAAAATTCCCAACCATGAGGGTCTACCCACAATTAAGAATTTTTTATGACATGCTCCCCGGGCGAAATGAGGTGTTAATGTTAACCTCGACGTTCGAGAAGGTGATCCCTTCAACCTAGGATTGAAGTTTTAGTTCAATCCACTGTAATCCATTTAAGGACTTAATCTTAGGAGAAACTGTTCCTATTCAGGATCTGTACCTTGGATAATAGCTTGTGATCTTCATCCATTAAGATCCTAGATGTCGATAATTCTGCATAAGACCAATAAATCATACGCCAAGGGTTGACATTAGCCCTTTTGGCTAATGCCACTCCGACGCTCAAGTCAGTATTACTGTTATATCAAAAAAAATAACTACTTATTGATAAAATGTTTTAAGATGAATTGCATTCCAAGCTCTTGGAATCATCCTACCCTCTGGCTCTTGAAGCCAATAAGATCCTTTACCTGCTTCTGAACTTATAAAGTAAGGACCTTCCCATTTTGGAGCAAGCTTTCCATCGGATTTTTTCGTTGTATTCTTAAAAGCTTTTCTCAATACTAAATCTCCAACTTTGAATCTTCTAATTCTTATATTCTTATTGTACGCCCTTGTCACCTGATGTTGATAAGCAGCTATACGAATTTTTGCAGCTTCCCTTAATTCATCAACTAAATCAAGATCTTGAAATAATGCTTGATCATTATCTTGAACTGTCTGCAAACTGGATCTTGCTGTTGGCACCATCATTTCAGCTGGAAGTACTGCTTCAGTTCCAAATACCAAAGAGAATGGTGTGTGCCTAGTAGCATGTTTGACAGTGGTTCTATCAGCCCAAAGCACAAATGGTAACTCCTCTGCCCATAATCCTTTTTTGCCTGTTAATCTTTTCTTAAGATTATTAACATAAATCTTGTTGCTTGATTCTGCTTGACCATTAGCTTGAGGATGGACAGGAGTAGATGTGATCATTTTTATAACATAGCTTTCACAAAATCCGGTTGTTCTTCTCCCAATAAATTGTGACCCATTATCACAAATTATCTCAGCTGGTACTCCAAATCTGGTCAATATATTGCGTTTTATGAAAGAGATTACTTCTGTTTCCTCAATTTGAACAAAAGCTTCTGCTTCTATCCATTTCGAGAAATAATCTGTCATTGCTAACATAAATCTCTTTCCACAAGGTGCCTTTGGCATTGGTCCAACTATATCCATCCCCCACTTCATGAAGGGCCAAGAAGAAACAATGGGATACATTGGTTCAGCTGGCTGATGATATATGTTACCATGCCTTTGACAACCATCGCACTTCTTTACATAATCTTTTGTGTCTCTATCCATAGTAGGCCAATAGTATCATGTTCTAACTATTTTGGTACATAATGCCCTGGCTCAAGAATGATTTCCACATTCTCCATCATGTATCTCTCTCATTACTTCTTGTGCTTCTTCTTTTTCTAGGCATCTTAAATATGGACCTGCAAGTGATCTCTTGTACAATCTATTTTGTATTATAGAGAAGTATGATACCTTTGTTTTAAAAGCTCTGTGATTCTCTTGTTCCGGGATAATTCCTTCTTGTAGATATTTCATTATTGGATCAATCCAGGATTTTAAATTGTCCCCAGAGCTAGACTCTTCTGACGCTTGATCATCAACTGCTTTAACTTGCAAAGTTTCTATAGCCGGTTTTATTATCTTTATTATTGGTATTTTAGTGTCAGGTGGAATATTAAGTGAGGATCCTAAGTAAGCTAAAGCATGTGCTTCTATATTTTCCTGTCTTGGGACCTGTTCTATACTAAAGAATTCAAAGTTTTTGGCTAAACTTTTTACTATTTTTAAATAAGCCATTAGTTTTTCACCTTTAACTTAATAAGACCCATTA
Source organism: Erigeron breviscapus (assembly GCA_034093135.1). NCBI lineage: Eukaryota > Viridiplantae > Streptophyta > Magnoliopsida > Asterales > Asteraceae > Erigeron > Erigeron breviscapus. The sequence continues at coordinate 129,059,667 of CM067171.1, read as the reverse complement.
AAGTGATTAGTTAACAACAAAGAATCTACATAAACTTGTAAGCGTTTAATACCCATATTTTTAGCTAACTCTAATCCTGCTATTAAAGCTTCATATTATGTTTCATTATTAGTAGCTGTAAATTCACAATTAATAGACTGAGGTAGCATATCCCCCTGTGGCGATTTTAGTATGATTCCTAACCCTATTCCTCTTACATTGGCTGCTCCGTCAGTATGTAAAGTCCATTTTTCATTATTTTCAGTTAACATTTTAACTTCTAAGTCTGCTTCTGGTTGTAAATCACTAGTAAAATCTGCCACAAAATCAGCTAAGGCTTGAGATTTAATAGCAGTTTTAGGTTCATAAGTTATGTTAAATGCACTTAACTTTACAGACCATTTAGCCATTCTACCCGATAATTCTGGTTTCCTAAGTACATTTTTTATTGGATAATTAGTTTTTATATGGATAGGGTGTGTTTCAAAATAATGCCTAAGTTTAGTAGAAGGTCATTATTAAAGCTAATATTAATTTTTCTAAGTGTGAATACCTAGTTTCAGCATTTAGTAAACTTTTACTAACATAATAGACAGGATGTTGTTTACCTTCGTGCTCTTTTACAAGCACATCGCTTACTGCCTCTGGAGATACTTGAGAGATACAAAAAGAGTATCTCACCTTTTTCCGGCTTCATTAACAAAGGTGGGGTTGAGAGATATGTCTTCAATGCTTTAAACTCTTCTTCCTGTTTTTCTCCCCATTCAAATTTCTTATTTTTCTTCAACATATCATAAAACTCCTTGCATCTGTCTGAGGATCTTGATATAAATCTGTTCAGAGCTGCTAATCTGCCGGTCAGTCTTTGAATATCTTTGACATTTGTAGGGGATTTCAACTCCATTATTGCTTTTATCTGTTCTGGACTCGCCTCTATTGCTCTTTTAGTTACCAAGCAACCTAGGAATTTTCCTGCACCTACTCCAAAATTGCATTTTGCTGGATTTAACTTCATGTTGTAGCGATCCAGTATATCAAAAGCAACTTCAAGATCCTTGAGATGATCTTCCGCCTTTTTCGATTTCACCACCATATCATCGATATAGACTTCCATCGTATCCCCCAGTTGGTCTTTGAACATCATATTGACCAACCTCTGGTATGTTGCACCTGCATTTTTTAATCTAAACGGCATAGCAGTATAACAATATATACCTGTGGGTGTCATGAAAGCTGTTGCTTCTTGATCTTCAGGCTCCATTTGAATTTGTTGAAATCCTGAAGACGCATCCATGAACGTCATCATTTCATGTCCAGCTGTAGCATCTACCATTGCATCTATGTGTGGTAGCGGGAAAGGATCCTTAGGACAGGCCTTGTTGAGATATGTAAAATCTACGCAGACCCTCCATTTTCCATTCTTTTTCTGTACGACCACAACATTTGTGAGCCATTCTGGGAACTTCACTTCTCTGATCATCTTAGCTTTCAAGAGTCTTTCAACATCCTCTTGAATAATCACATTTCTTTCCGGTGCGAATTTTCTTCTTTTTTGTTGAATAGGCCTGAAACTTTTATCAATTCCTAGTTTATGAGTAATAATATCTTTAGAGATACCTGTCATGTCCTCTTGTTTCCAAGCAAACGTAGATTTTCTTCTGCTTAGAAACTCAATAAGATCTTTTTCAATATCCTCCGGTATCTTTCTTCCAATGAACACCTTGATGTCAGGATCTTTACTCGATATTGGCATTTCTTTTACATCTTGATCTTTAAATTCTTCGACATCGAAGATGTTCTTCTTTAATTGCTATGCTTCAGTAGGCTTTGTTGTAGGCTTTATTGAGGCCATATAGCATTCTTTAGCATCCTGCTGATCTCCTTTTATCTTCACCACCCCCCAAGGAGTCGGGATCTTCACACATTGATGATAAGTTGAAGGGACAGCTCTCATCTCGTGTATCCATGGCCTACCTAAAATAATATTGCAGCCAGGTAAAGAATCAATTACACAAAATTTTTGCATTGAATTTACCCCTTCGACGTAAACTGGCAACTTAATTTCGCCATAGGTGTTCTTTGTTTCACCACTGAAACCAACGAGAACTGTAGATTTCCCGCCAATTTCTTCTTCAGAGATCCCCATCCTTTTCAACGTCTCTAATCTTATGATATTGACCGAACTGCCATTGTCAATTAAGATCATGCGCACAAAATGGTTAGCCACATATAAAGTAACCACTAAACCATTATGATGAGGATCCTGAATGCTGTCCATATCGTCTTCTTCAAATGTTACTTTGTCCATGCGTAGCACACTGGATCTCTGAATTGGCCTATCTCCTCTTTCAGATTTTGCTTCCTTTGCATTTCTTTTTGCTGCTGAAAAAGATGTGCCACACACCTCTGATCCTCCTGTAATATAATAAATTATTCGAGCATTAGCTGGAGGTGATTTGGGCCTTGGTGGCTGTTGTTGGCTCTGCTTGCCCAAATCCTTGACATCAATATCCTGAGCTTTCTTTTTTCCAAAGAGTTCTGTCAGATATCCTTTGCTGAGGAGTATCCCGATCTCTCGTCTGAAGGCGTAACATTCCTCTGTGGTATGTCCGAAATCTTCGTGGTAGGCACACCACCTCGACTTATCTTTACTGGCATCAGGCTTTGGATTCCTGGGAGGTCATCTGGCTTTGTCCCCAAGATTCTTCATAGCAGCCACTAACCCTGCAGTATCAACAGAAAAACAATATTTTGATAATTCAGGATATTGAGGTTCTCCCTGTCTTTCTGCTATAACTGTTCTCTGTTGCACAGCTCTTGTATAGGGTTTATTCTTGCTTGGTCAGAACACCTGGAGTTTCTGCCCTTCTATTTGGACGATCATATGTTGAGGGTGCTTCCATCGTCTTTCTCATCAATTCATCTTCTTCGAGCTTGATAAATCTTAAAGCTCGATTTCTTGCTTCGTCTAAAGATTTGCAAGGCGTCATAACAAGATTCTGATAGAACAGAGAGTCGTTGCTTAACCCCATCTTCAAGGCTTGAACTGCAGTGGTCATATCTAATTTTCAAGCATACAATTGTATAGATAGAAGCTTGAAAAACCTTGCATTATTTCTGAACAAATAGGGGGAATTTGTTAGGTCCAGACTTACTGGACTCGCTCCAGACTTGACGACTAGAGCGTCACTGAAGATTTGTCCAGAAATAATATAAGACCAGTGAGCTATTTACTTGTACAGGAAATCTGGAATCCTCTAGATTAGATCACTGGACTTCACTCCAGTCAAGATCGTTTCTACTGAAGACATTCTCACTGAAGTCAAAGACTGAAGTCTGAAGAAAGAAGACTGACAAGCAGTGGAGCCCACTGACAGTCTTACCAGATCTCCCGACTGGAGCCTTTATCAGTGTTCTAGACCTTACAAGTCTGAACACTGATTACGAGGAATTGACTTTATGCCTTTACACACTTTTACACGGACAACTCATTTGTCTATTGATAAAAGTACAATACGTGTGTAAAGGTGGTTGGTTAAAAGGATGACAAGTCACATCAACATGACTTTATCCTTGTACTTTAACCAATGCATTTAAGGAATTAAAGTAGTTGCCTTAAATGCATGCAACCATATTTGTACGGCATAATAAATTCACTGTTGAATTTATTTGCCTATAATTACAAAGTCACATACCTCGTACAAATTACTTTTTTGCAATTTGGTGAACTTGCTAAAATACTCTCGATCTAAATAGTTATACTTCACAACTTTAAGTATATCGATCCAAGGAGATTATTTAGCAAGTATAAATCACTTGTAATTCAAAGATTGTTTAGATAGTTACATACTTGTAATATCTAGGTTCCGCAACAATCTTGTATTTTGTTTATCATCAATAAATAAAATGCACTTGAAAATTACATTTGTGTTCCATCATATATTTACTTGTTAAATACTGTTTTAAGTCATTATTACTTTATTTATATTATTGCATTTGTATTTAAAATAATACTAGTCCAATCTAGTTCATACTTGACTTGTTATTTTACACTCGTGGGTTAAACCATCGTGTGAGGGACTTTACAATTGGTATCAGAGCGGAAGGCTAATATACTTGCCTAGATCTATTTCACGATGGCCAACCCAGAAAATACACAAGGTAATCCCGAACCTAATTTTAATGAACCACCACCCGTTCAAAATAATAATCCTCCACCTCCTCCTCCTCCTCCTGCTTCTCCACATGTTCATGTGCACTACTCGAATAATCCTGTTCCTAAATTCAATGGGAGCAGTGATGAATTTGGTACGTGGAAAGCTAGGATGATATTACATGTTACTGGTATTGAAAGGAATATGATGAAAATTTTAAATGAAGGACCCTATGTGCCTAGACTTCCTATCAATGCACTCTTGACCCAACTGGATCAAGAAGTGGAAGGGAAAAGAGGGAGGAACACTGGTCCGAAGAGGAGAGGAGATTGGTAAATCTTGATACCATCCTTAAAAACATGATCCTCGGGGCTATTCCAGAAACCCTAATTCCCACACTAGTTCTCTATCCCAGTGCTAAAACCATGTGGGATGAACTGGTGAACCAGCATGAGGGAGGTGATGATACTGTTGTTACCAGAAAGGTCTCCCTAAACAAAAAGTATGAGTCATTTTTTGCTCTCCCCAATGAGTCTCTAACTGGTACTTACACCAGATTTACGAGCATTATAAACCAGTTAAGAGGACTGGGGGTTGAGAAAGAAAAGGATATACTTTTGGAGAAATTTTGTGATATTCTTCCCACTAAATGGTCTCACATGATTCTGGTCTTAAGACAAGGTAAAACCTTGCACACCCATACTCTGTCAACATTGTATGGAGCCTTCAGATTCACTGAAGAGAATCAAGCCCAGAGGATTGGGGCTGAAAAGGATGCTTTAAATCATGCTTCCAGTAGTTCCACATTGGTCAGTAATACTGCACCACCTTGTGCTGCATTAATATCTTCCGAGAATGTATTTTCTATGAAAAAGATGATGTCTGAACTAATGGATTCTGGAGTCACTAATGATATCTCTCCAGACTGTAATGAAACTGACAGTGATGACCTGGTTGCAATGATTGCTAAAACATTTAATCGTTTTAAAGCAAGAGTAAATAGGCCCACTGGACAACATGCACCCAGTTCCTCTACTGACAAGACCAATCTGACATGCTTTAAGTGTGGCAGAAAAGGTCATTTCATCAAGGAGTGCAAGTCCAGTCAGTTTGTCTCTCAGTCTGGTCCATCTATTTTTTATAACAAGCCTGATGATAGCTATAAGTCCAAGTACAAAAAGCTTAAGGCTCAAATTGCTCTCATGTCTCAACAGATAGAAAATAATAAATGCATGATTGCAACCACTGAAGAAGCATGGGTTCCCTCTGATGATTCATCAGTTGATGAAGAAGAGGAAAGAGACTGTTGTTTTATGGCTCTGGCAGACCAAGAGCATCTGGTGAAGGATGATGTCATATCTGGTCGATGGGTGGACATTGTAATTAAAAAGGTTAGTGAGTACGATAATGAAACCGATCCTGAATTAAAATTGGACATTGTTGAAGCTCTAAATTCTGATTTAATTTTTGTGGAAACTGTTAGATTTGACAGTCTTAATGGCTTAGAAACAGATTCCTCTGAAATCGTTGCTTTAAAATCAAAATTAAAAGAACTTCAAGATATTGAACTGGCATTTCAAGCACAAGTTTTGGTAACTGAACAACTGGTTCAAGAAAAACATGACCTGGAAATGATTTTGCAAAAAGAAAAACAGGTCATTAAATCATGGCTAGAAACAAGAAAGCCATATGATGCTGGAATAAACCAATTTCCATCCCAAAAACGTGCTTATCTGGATGGAAATACTCATATTGCAGCATTAATACCAGTTATTGACCGGTTACCAGAGGAGGTTAGACCAAGTACCATTTACGATGAACCTTCCACCCCAAAAACTTGTATTATACCAGCTCAACTTCCAGAGGTTAAGACTGGAGCATTCCAGATGACTGCTCCAGTTAAAAAGGTCAATCGGAATAAACCTTTGCCTCAGACTACTTCTAAAGAACCCCAGGTTCAAAAGAAAAAGACCAGTTCCCTTCCTAAGCCTAAAGTCCAGTCAACTGGAAAGGCTCAGGTGTCATCTGAAGAATCTATTTTGTTAGGATGGAGAGCCAGTTTCAACTACTGGCTCGTCAAATTCAAAGTTGTAATGCAAGATTAAACAATTTTGAGGGTACTTCATCTGGCCCTAAACAAAATCCCAAACCTTTTTCTAAGAAAGATAAAAATATTCCTTTAATTGAGAAAAAGAAAAAGGTTTCTAAACTATCAACTCCAGTAGTGTTTTCTACAAAAACTACTGTTGAAGAAAGTGAACTCAACCAGATACCCCCAGGGATCCATAAGGAAGGATCCAGTGAACCCATCAGTCGATGGGTTCCCAAATCTAACTGATATATCTGGTGGATGTGCAGGGAGATCGAAAGAAACATACGTGGTATCTTGACAGTGCAGCTGGCAGGACAATGACCGGACGTAAGACCCTGCTGGAGGAGTTCATAATTTCTGATGGACCCTCCATTACTTTTGGAAATGATGGTTGTGGAAAAACTGAGGGGTATGGTGTTCTGAACAATTGACAAGTCAAATTCAGACGTGTTGCATATGTGAATGGTTTGAAATATAACCTGATCAGTGTCAGTCAACTGTGTGATGATGGCTATCAAGTTCTGTTCAATATTGTTCATGGCATCGTATTCAACAAGGACTGGAAGGTGGTATTGATTGCTCCCAGAAAAGGAAATGTGTATGTGATGGATATGGAAAGATCTCCTTCAGAGCAGTGTTTTTGTACTCAAGCTGATGAAGACACAAATTGGTTATGGCACAAAAAGTTATCCCATTTAAATTTCAAAAATATTAATAAGTTGTCTAGAAAACAACTGGCAGATGAGATACCTTCAGTTTCCTTCAAAAAGGAAAGGCCATGTCCAGGATGTGAGATGGGAAAGCAGAAACGTGCCAGTTGCAAGACCAAGCAGAATTTCAGCATATCTGAACTACTTCATATGCTTCATATGGATCTCTTTGGTCCTTTGAATGTTCAGACTCGTGCTGGTAAAAGATACACCCTGGTGATCGTAGATGAATTCTCCAGATATTGTTGGGTGATCTTTCTCAGGTCTAAAAGTGGAGTTGCTGCTGAAATCATCACTCTTAATAAGCAGATTGAACTCAAGCACAAGTGAAAAGTGTTTCAGTTAAGAAGTGACAATGGAACAGAATTCCAGAATGCAACTCTGGAGAAATTCTGTACTGACACTGGCATCTCTCAGAACTTCTCTTCAGCACGCACTCCAGAGCAGAATGGAGTGGTAGAAAGGAAAAATCGAACGCTGATAGAAGCTGCCAGAAGTATGCTTGCTGAATCTGTTCTTCCTACCAGTTTCTGGGCTGAAGCAATTGCAACTGCTTGCCACACTCAGAATCGATCAGTGTATGTGAAGCGATACAAGAAGACATCCTAAGAAATATTAAGAAATAGAAAACCAAATATTGGTTATTTCCACGTTTTTGGATGTCCAGTTTACATCCTAAACGAATCCAGTCAGTTAGGCAAATTTGATGTAAAGCTAATGAAGGATATTTCTTAGGATATTCAGCCATTCGCAAAGCCTTCAGAGTCTACAACAAGAGACTGGAGAAGGTACAGGAGTCAATACATGTCACATTTGATGAATCAAATAATGCAATCAATAAAAAGCAAGCACTTGATTCTCCCCCAGAAAATCCAATTATCTTTTGTGAAACTGATCCCATCAACTGCAAAGATTCACCTGAAGAAGTTTCCAGTCACTCTGACTTGGAACCAGCTCAAAAGAAGAAAACCCCCAGTAGTACACCTTTCTATCCTTCAATAAGTTTCAAACTACCCTCTGAACTTGTTATTAGATCAGATGTTCGTACTACTCCCCCAGTATCAGTATCAGTTGAAATTATACCAGAAATGCCTTCAAATGAAGAATTTTATGATGCAAATCATGATCTTACTGATTCAGATGAAGATGTTGAAATAGTCTGGCAGGATCCTCATCCTGAAACTCAATTGAACTCTTGCACTGATATTGTTGTCAGTAACAATCCTGGTCAATACTCCAGATGGACAAAAGCTCATCCTATCGATCAGATCATAGATGACTCTCGTAGAGGGGTTTAGACCAGAAGAGCCTCCAGTGATCAATGCTTATATGTCAGTTTCTTATCACTGATTGAACCAAAGAAGATTGACGAGGCTATGGAAGATCCAAGCTGGGTGACTGTTATGCAAGAAGAGCTTCACCAGTTTGAAAGGAACAAGGTTTGGTACCGGGTCCCTTTCCCAGTTGGCAAAAAAGAACCAATTGGAACAAGATGGGTCTTCAGGAACAAGATAGATGAAGATGGCCACGTAATCAGAAATAAGGCCAGACTGGTAGCACAAGGGTACTGCCAGTCAGATGTTGATTTTGATGAATCATTTGCTCCAGTGGCTAGACTTGAAGCGATCAGAATATTCTTAGCATTCGCTGCTCATCATCAATTCAAGGTCTACCAAATAGATGTAAAGAGTGCCTTTTTGAATGGAAAATTAGAAGAAGAAGTGTATGTCAGACAACCACCAGGTTTCGTTGATGAAAAGCATCCTCACTGGGTATATCATCTGGACAAAGCACTTTATGGTCTCAGACAACCACCAGGTTTCGTTGATGAAAAGCATCCTCACTGGGTATATCTTCTGGACAAAGCACTTTATGGTCTCAGACAAGCCCCACGTGCCTGGTATGATACTCTGACTAGACACTTATTGAAAAATGGTTTTAAAAGAGGTGCAATTGACAATACCTTATTTATTCTTCGTGAAAAAGGTAATATTCTGCTGGTACAAATTTATGTTGATGATATTATTTTTGGGTCTACTGATGAAAACATGTGCAGGAAATTTTCTAAAATCATGTCCTCTGAATATGAAATGAGTTTAATGGGTGAATTAACATATTTTATAGGACTCCAGATTAAACAAACCAAAGATGGTATTTTTATTAATCAGGAAAAATATGTTAGAGATCTTTTAAAGAAATATGATATGAACTCTTCACCATCAAAACCCACTCCAATTTCTGCACCACTGACACTGGACTCAGATCCTGATGGAAAACCAATGAACATCACTGTGTATAGAGGCATGATTGGTTCACTGATGTATTTAACTGCCAGTAGACCAGACATAATGTTTTCAACATGTTTATGTGCCAGATATCAGTCTAATCCAAAAGAATCTCATATGCCTGCTGTAAAGCTCATACTGAAATACCTTAAGGGTGTCCCCAGTTTGGGTCTTTGATATCCCAAAGGCTCAGGCATGGATCTAATGGGTTATTCAGATTCAGATGTTGATTTTGATGAATCATTTGCTCCAGTGGCTAGACTTGAAGCGATCAGAATATTCTTAGCATTCGCTGCTCATCATCAATTCAAGGTCTACCAGATGGATGTAAAGAGTGCCTTTTTGAATGGAAAAAAAAAAAAAAAAAAAAAAAAAAAAAAAAAAAAAAAAAAAAAAAAAAAAAAAAAAAAAAAAAAAAAAAAAAAAAAAAAAAAAAAAAAAAAAAAAAAAAAAAAAAAAAAAAAAAAAAAAAAAAAAAAAAAAAAAAAAAAAAAAAAAAAAAAAAAAAAAAAAAAAAAAAAAAAAAAAAAAAAAAAAAAAAAAAAAAAAAAAAAAAAAAAAAAAAAAAAAAAAAAAAAAAAAAAAAAAAAAAAAAAAAAAAAAAAAAAAAAAAAAAAAAAAAAAAAAAAAAAAAAAAAAAAAAAAAAAAAAAAAAAAAAAAAAAAAAAAAAAAAAAAAAAAAAAAAAAAAAAAAAAAAAAAAAAAAAAAAAAAAAAAAAAAAAAAAAAAAAAAAAAAAAAAAAAAAAAAAAAAAAAAAAAAAAAAAAAAAAAAAAAAAAAAAAAAAAAAAAAAAAAAAAAAAAAAAAAAAAAAAAAAAAAAAAAAAAAAAAAAAAAAAAAAAAAAAAAAAAAAAAAAAAAAAAAAAAAAAAAAAAAAAAAAAAAAAAAAAAAAAAAAAAAAAAAAAAAAAAAAAAAAAAAAAAAAAAAAAAAAAAAAAAAAAAAAAAAAAAAAAAAAAAAAAAAAAAAAAAAAAAAAAAAAAAAAAAAAAAAAAAAAAAAAAAAAAAAAAAAAAAAAAAAAAAAAAAAAAAAAAAAAAAAAAAAAAAAAAAAAAAAAAAAAAAAAAAAAAAAAAAAAAAAAAAAAAAAAAAAAAAAAAAAAAAAAAAAAAAAAAAAAAAAAAAAAAAAAAAAAAAAAAAAAAAAAAAAAAAAAAAAAAAAAAAAAAAAAAAAAAAAAAAAAAAAAAAAAAAAAAAAAAAAAAAAAAAAAAAAAAAAAAAAAAAAAAAAAAAAAAAAAAAAAAAAAAAAAAAAAAAAAAAAAAAAAAAAAAAAAAAAAAAAAAAAAAAAAAAAAAAAAAAAAAAAAAAAAAAAAAAAAAAAAAAAAAAAAAAAAAAAAAAAAAAAAAAAAAAAAAAAAAAAAAAAAAAAAAAAAAAAAAAAAAAAAAAAAAAAAAAAAAAAAAAAAAAAAAAAAAAAAAAAAAAAAAAAAAAAAAAAAAAAAAAAAAAAAAAAAAAAAAAAAAAAAAAAAAAAAAAAAAAAAAAAAAAAAAAAAAAAAAAAAAAAAAAAAAAAAAAAAAAAAAAAAAAAAAAAAAAAAAAAAAAAAAAAAAAAAAAAAAAAAAAAAAAAAAAAAAAAAAAAAAAAAAAAAAAAAAAAAAAAAAAAAAAAAAAAAAAAAAAAAAAAAAAAAAAAAAAAAAAAAAAAAAAAAAAAAAAAAAAAAAAAAAAAAAAAAAAAAAAAAAAAAAAAAAAAAAAAAAAAAAAAAAAAAAAAAAAAAAAAAAAAAAAAAAAAAAAAAAAAAAAAAAAAAAAAAAAAAAAAAAAAAAAAAAAAAAAAAAAAAAAAAAAAAAAAAAAAAAAAAAAAAAAAAAAAAAAAAAAAAAAAAAAAAAAAAAAAAAAAAAAAAAAAAAAAAAAAAAAAAAAAAAAAAAAAAAAAAAAAAAAAAAAAAAAAAAAAAAAAAAAAAAAAAAAAAAAAAAAAAAAAAAAAAAAAAAAAAAAAAAAAAAAAAAAAAAAAAAAAAAAAAAAAAAAAAAAAAAAAAAAAAAAAAAAAAAAAAAAAAAAAAAAAAAAAAAAAAAAAAAAAAAAAAAAAAAAAAAAAAAAAAAAAAAAAAAAAAAAAAAAAAAAAAAAAAAAAAAAAAAAAAAAAAAAAAAAAAAAAAAAAAAAAAAAAAAAAAAAAAAAAAAAAAAAAAAAAAAAAAAAAAAAAAAAAAAAAAAAAAAAAAAAAAAAAAAAAAAAAAAGCTGGACCAGTAAGAAGCAAACTTCAGTTTCATTATCCACTGCTGAAGCTGAATACGTGTCTGCAGCCAGTTGTTGTGCTCAGATACTCTGGATGAAGAACCAGTTGCTTGATTATGGTATTAAATATTCGAAAACTCCTATATTTTGTGATAATACCAGTGCCATTGCTATCTCAAACAATCCAGTCATGCACTCAAAGATAAAGCATATCGATCTCAGGTATCACTTCATTCGTGACAATATTGTGAAAGGTAACATTGAACTCCATTTTATTCCCACTGACAAACAACTCGCTGACATTTTTACTAAACCACTGGATGTAAAAACATTTGAATATCTTGTTGGTTAGTTGGGAATGTTAAACCCTTAAATCTGGAACCTTGGTATTGAACGCCTTTGTGTACTATCAGGGATCCTTGATTTAAAGATTTATACATCTATGACTGCTTGGTATTGAACGCCTTTGTGTACTATCTTTGCATTAATAGATTTATGGATCAACATTCCAGGGGGAAGACTCAGGCCATATATTTTCTTGTCCTTAAAATGTTTTAATTTCAGGGGGAATTTATTAATTTATTTTCTCACTGGACAAAATTTTCTGGAAAATATCACTGGTACCTTGTAAATGTGTCCCTCTCACTGGTAATTAGATAGGTTGAAGTGCATGTTTGAGGTAACTTCTGTCTCCTTGTAAATGTGTCCCTCTCACTTGTCTGTATTAGTTGATGTGCATGTTTGAGGTTACCAGTCTCTTTCAAATGGTTATCGTTGGTACTTTATTGGAGTGTCCCTCCAGTGTACCATCAGTGCATGCATCACTGGCCTAATCCACCAGTGATACTGGAGTGTCCAGTCAACCTCCAGGTGCACTGAAATGAGTCATGGTATGTCAGTCATAATATTTTAATACTTAGTCTTTGTGCGTGCCACGTATGCAAACTCTTTGAAAAGATATTTATCTTATTATCCTACGTGGCATTTAATTTTTCAAACCTAATGATGGAACTTTTTACCTTGGGAAGACAAAAGGAACTAGTGGGTAATGTTTGTGGGCTGTAAACCGTCACACATTTATGTGTGATGTGATGTATTTAATGCGGATTTCAAAATCCGATCAAAATTACATTTGATAATTTCAAAAATAACCGTTTGAGTTCCACACTCTCTCTCCTATATAAATACCCACATTCACTTTTATTTTCATTTACTTCGAAAATCATTTACTCCCAATTCTTCAAATTCCTTCATTTACTCCATTTTTCATTCAATTTCCAATCATCAATCTCTCTCATATTTACTTCATAAAATCTTCATAAACCCTAAATTTTCAGTTTCATATCATCAATCTACCAAATAAAATGGCCCCTCGACAAGCAACTTCTGTCAAAAATCTTTTCGCTGCTGAATATGCTCCCGTTGCCAACATAGTAAAAGCACCTTATATTACTTTAG
>CM067171.1:128991809-129041809 GCA_034093135.1 Erigeron breviscapus | reverse complement strand
TGTCAAAGCATTTATGAAGAGGATTGAGAAGGTCTGGAAAAGAATACAACAGATGGAAGCTGCTCTGGGTATGCGACCACCAGTTTCTGTACCATCCTCACCATCTCCAAAGAGAAAGGCCACTGAAGATACTCCTGGACAGACTTCAAAGAGAAGGGCCTGACTCTTCATCATTTACTTGTATTAAAATTGTATTTATTTCCTAAAATTGTAACTTATTTTCTGTTGATGGCTGTAAATATAGTTACATATTTTGATTCACAAGTAAGTGATCAGATTAAGTCTAAGTTAGAACAAAAAAATGAAAACTGGAACACTGATGATCTATAAGGTGTTTTCCAGTAACTTAAATTTTTAGACTTAGTCAAAATTCAAGTGTTTTTCAAGCATACAATTGTATAGATAGAAGCTTGAAAAACCTTGCATTATTTCTGAACAAATAGGGGGAATTTGTTAGGTCCAGACTTACTGGACTCGCTCCAGACTTGACGACTAGAGCGTCACTGAAGATTTGTCCAGAAATAATATAAGACCAGTGAGCTATTTACTTGTACAGGAAATCTGGAATCCTCCAGATTAGATCACTGGACTTCACTCCAGTCAAGATCGTTTCTACTGAAGACATTCTCACTGAAGTCAAAGACTGAAGTCTGAAGAAAGAAGACTGACAAGCAGTGGAGCCCACTGACAGTCTTACCAGATCTCCCGACTGGAGCCTTTATCAGTGTTCTAGACCTTACAAGTCTGAACACTGATTACGAGGAATTGACTTTATGCCTTTACACACTTTTACACGGACAACTCATTTGTCTATTGATAAAAGTACAATACGTGTGTAAAGGTGGTTGGTTAAAAGGATGACAAGTCACATCAACATGACTTTATCCTTGTACTTTAACCAATGCATTTAAGGAATTAAAGTAGTTGTCTTAAATGCATGCAACCATATTTGTACGGCATAATAAATTCACTGTTGAATTTATTTGCCTATAAATACAAAGTCACATACCTCGTACACATTACTTTTTTGCAATTTGGTGAACTTGCTAAAATACTCTCGATCTAAATAGTTATACTTCACAACTTTAAGTATATCGATCCAAGGAGATTATTTAGCAAGTATAGATCACTTGTAATTCAAAGATTATTTAGATAGTTACATACTTGTAATATCTAGGTTCCGCAACAATCTTGTATTTTGTTTTTCATCAATAACTAAATTACACTTGAAAATTACATTTGTGTTCCATCATATATTTACTTGTTAAATATTGCTTTAAGTCATTATTACTTTATTTATATTCTTGCATTTGTATTTAAAGTAATACTAGTCCAATCTAGTTCATATTTGACTTGTTATTTTACACTCGTGGGTTAAACCATCGTGTGAGGGACTTTACAGCAAGTATGCAGTGAGTAAGTGTGTGAGAATACAAGTGTGTGTGTAGTTCTCCTAATCTCGATCAATCACCTCTTATTTATAATGTAAATTCCTAACTAACTATCCGAAAAATCTGGGATCCTCCGTGTGATACTGTTCAACGTGTTGAAGATCAAAAAGTGAACGTTGAGTCTTCTTTGACACGTTTATTCTTCGAGGTTGTTCCGATATCCAAAGGATTGCACGTTTCTTTTCTTCCTTAGAAGGCTGGATAAGTCTTGATATTTATTTTCGACCGTTAGCTTATTTCCTGAGTATCCTGAATGATGATCCTTATTTCAGGATCCTGCAAAACACAAAAGCATTATCGTGTACAGCAAAAACATATGTTAGTAATATCTTTAATCAGGATCATAGTTGTATAAAATCTGACCCCAAACACAAGGCTACGAGAAAAGAAAGGCTAGCTTCGTGAGGACAGAGAGAAGTTCATTTACAATATGTGGAAAAGAACTCTGCCTCAGAAGATTGTTTCAGTGACTGTGAACTTAGCCAGGTCAGGTCTGTAATCAATCTAAAGATCGAAAAAGAAGATGGCCATATCTCACATTTAAGAGATGTTCAAAGACCAAATCTGGGGGCTACTGAATGGTATGAAGTGTATGAACTGATAAAGGAGAAAACAACCCCCAGCTACTCACCACTTAAGGATCTGATTCATGGCTACTTCTCAAAGGCCAGAGAGTTAGAAAGAACGCTGAGGACTGAGCTGCCAGTACTCAAGAACTACTTTGGATCCAGCTCAGCGAGACGTCCTTCAGCACCATCTTCGTCAGTGGCTAAGAAGAAGCCTACTTTGAAGAGAAAGAGAGACGACCAAATGGTTCATGTAGATCTCCCCCTATCTTTGGAGATGCTACTTTGGACACAAGATTACCCACAAGAGTTGTGTTTCAAGAGGGACTTGTCATTGAAAACCCATTTGGTATGTTCTATACAAATTTTCAGAATCAACAACTCTTCTTCAGAGTAAGTGATATTGGGAAAGCTTCAGCTGGATACTTGTTGGCAATAAGAAGAAGGTGTGCTGCCACAACAAACAATCGTGCCTTTAATGGCATAATTGATCATGAGCTGCTGCTGCCTCACAGACAAACTGATCCAACACTGAGGCAGATCAAGAATGAAGATGTTTGGGAGCAACTAGCTAATCAATAGTTGTAATAAAGTAGTTAATGCTTGTATGTCAGCATGTAACACTTGCTCATGTTATATAAAACAATCTCTTTCCACACTTGTAATATTTTCTTAAGTCCAGTCTACTCAGTAAGTCTTTTCAGCGAATAGGGGGGGATTGTTGAGTCAAGGATTCGCTGACAACACTTGATCGCCGGTGATAAGTCATCAGCGAGACATCAGCGAGTCCAGTGACTCTGTGCCAACATTGCATTCTTATCCAATCTGTTTGTCAAGGCGATAAGAATTCTGACAGTCCAGTATTTGCACACTTAAATTAGTTTTAACAAGACAATAAAGTAAAGAACAGAAAGTAAAGAACAAGAATAAGTTCAAGTGTAAATGTCTAAGCAAGTCTAGTCATATGTCTCATTGATTAAACGATGAATACATGGTCGAGATTACAACTTGTCTTACAAGACTACAAATGAACTATGTAATTGCTAAGTCTAGGAAAGAAGGAAAACTTAAACAATTACAAATAAAGTGATACACACTTTTGGTTAACAAGAACAACTATAATGATGCGGCTGTGTTTCCTTTTATAAGGGATGAATTAGGGCAACACAGCCTTACAGTGATAGTGATAGAATGGTGGTTGTCGACTTCTAATTGGCTCTTTGTACTTGATCCAGGAGCCTTTGTCTTCTATACCAAAACGGGTATGAAAGAGAGAAACCCTTGTTTTGGTCCCAACTGTACCTTTGCCATATAGGGTAACATTCAGTTAGGAGAACCACCATGTGACTTCTTGTCTTCTTGTTGGTTTGAACTCTTCCCGCCTTGACAAACAATTTGGAAAGCAAACCACCCGCTGACGAGAGTCAATGACTCGCTGATGACTCGCTGATGACTCGCTGATGACCCACGTCAGCGACCAAGTCTGGTCAGCGAATCCTTGACTCAACAATCTCCCCCTATTCACTGAGAAGACTCGCTGACGACTCACGTCAGCGACCAAGTCTGGTCAGCGAATCCTTGACTCGCTGATGACTCGCTGATGACTCGCTGATGACTCGCTGATGACTCGCTGATGACTCGCTGATGACTCGCTGATGACTCGCTGATGACTCGCTGATGACTCGCTGATGACTCGCTGATGACTCGCTGATGACTCGCTGATGACTCGCTGATGACTCGCTGATGACTCGCTGATGACTCGCTGATGACTCGCTGATGACTCGCTGATGACTCGCTGATGACTCGCTGATGACTCGCTGATGACTCGCTGATGACTCGCTGATGACTCGCTGATGACTCGCTGATGACTCGCTGATGACTCGCTGATGACTCGCTGATGACTCGCTGATGACTCGCTGATGACTCGCTGATGACTCGCTGATGACTCGCTGATGACTCGCTGATGACTCGCTGATGACTCGCTGATGACTCGCTGATGACTCGCTGATGACTCGCTGATGACTCGCTGATGACTCGCTGATGACTCGCTGATGACTCGCTGATGACTCGCTGATGACTCGCTGATGACTCGCTGATGACTCGCTGATGACTCGCTGATGACTCGCTGATGACTCGCTGATGACTCGCTGATGACTCGCTGATGACTCGCTGATGACTCGCTGATGACTCGCTGATGACTCGCTGATGACTCGCTGATGACTCGCTGATGACTCGCTGATGACTCGCTGATGACTCGCTGATGACTCGCTGATGACTCGCTGATGACTCGCTGATGACTCGCTGATGACTCGCTGATGACTCGCTGATGACTCGCTGATGACTCGCTGATGACTCGCTGATGACTCGCTGATGACTCGCTGATGACTCGCTGATGACTCGCTGATGACTCGCTGATGACTCGCTGATGACTCGCTGATGACTCGCTGATGACTCGCTGATGACTCGCTGATGACTCGCTGATGACTCGCTGATGACTCGCTGATGACTCGCTGATGACTCGCTGATGACTCGCTGATGACTCGCTGATGACTCGCTGATGACTCGCTGATGACTCGCTGATGACTCGCTGATGACTCGCTGATGACTCGCTGATGACTCGCTGATGACTCGCTGATGACTCGCTGATGACTCGCTGATGACTCGCTGATGACTCGCTGATGACTCGCTGATGACTCGCTGATGACTCGCTGATGACTCGCTGATGACTCGCTGATGACTCGCTGATGACTCGCTGATGACTCGCTGATGACTCGCTGATGACTCGCTGATGACTCGCTGATGACTCGCTGATGACTCGCTGATGACTCGCTGATGACTCGCTGATGACTCGCTGATGACTCGCTGATGACTCGCTGATGACTCGCTGATGACTCGCTGATGACTCGCTGATGACTCGCTGATGACTCGCTGATGACTCGCTGATGACTCGCTGATGACTCGCTGATGACTCGCTGATGACTCGCTGATGACTCGCTGATGACTCGCTGATGACTCGCTGATGACTCGCTGATGACTCGCTGATGACTCGCTGATGACTCGCTGATGACTCGCTGATGACTCGCTGATGACTCGCTGATGACTCGCTGATGACTCGCTGATGACTCGCTGATGACTCGCTGATGACTCGCTGATGACTCGCTGATGACTCGCTGATGACTCGCTGATGACTCGCTGATGACTCGCTGATGACTCGCTGATGACTCGCTGATGACTCGCTGATGACTCGCTGATGACTCGCTGATGACTCGCTGATGACTCGCTGATGACTCGCTGATGACTCGCTGATGACTCGCTGATGACTCGCTGATGACTCGCTGATGACTCGCTGATGACTCGCTGATGACTCGCTGATGACTCGCTGATGACTCGCTGATGACTCGCTGATGACTCGCTGATGACTCGCTGATGACTCGCTGATGACTCGCTGATGACTCGCTGATGACTCGCTGATGACTCGCTGATGACTCGCTGATGACTCGCTGATGACTCGCTGATGACTCGCTGATGACTCGCTGATGACTCGCTGATGACTCGCTGATGACTCGCTGATGACTCGCTGATGACTCGCTGATGACTCGCTGATGACTCGCTGATGACTCGCTGATGACTCGAAGATGCCAGCGTATCAAGTACTCTCCCTTCTTCAAATAGGCTTCTGGGAGGGAGTCTGATGTTCAGTGAGGCATCACCAGCGATAGGAGGAAGATCAATTTTAAGAGTTTGATGCACTTCCTTTCTCTTTCTTTGAGCCCTTCGATCTGCTGAGGAGATAGCAGCTGGAGTACCAAATACTTGCCTCAGCATAGGCAGATCTGCTTTAAACTTGGTCTCATACTCCAGTGCTTTCTCGAAATAGTCCTTCAGCATGTCTTGGAGTTGCTGGTAGCTGACTGCCTTTCTATCTTTCACTAACAAGTATACTTCAGCCCACTCTGAAGCACCCAAGTTGGTTGGTTTCACTCCTTCCAACCTGGTTGGCTTGTCAACCCCTTCTCTTAGGATCTTCAAATTTGTCTTTCGACCCATGTCAGCTTTGAAGGCCTCAGCAGCAACGATCCTTTGAGGCCTTTTTCTATCATCCATCAACTTCAGCCATTTAGCCTTCTCCCCCTCAAACTTGGCTCTCTTCTCGCTGAGCTGCTTTTCAACTTCCTTGTGTTTCTGCCTGTATAAGGCTTCAGCACCCCCAGATTTCAGCAGCATTCTTTACTCTCCATCAAGCTGATCCTTTTCAAGCAGAGGCAGCTGCTTGATAAACTCAAGGTTTTTCCTTTCATTTTCTTCATTTTGTTTGATCCTGTCCAGCTCCTTGACAGCATCTTCTTGAGTTTTACCATCAGCAGTTAGTGCCAATACATCAATCAATTGATGCTGATGGCCTGCTGAGGATTGAACGGAAAGTTGAGCAGCAGTGGGAGGTTTGAAGAAACCAGAATCAGTTAGCTGTTTTCGACGAGCTTTGGATAGAGGAGTAATTTCAGCATTTCCCATGAAGCGATTGTGAAAAATGGGGAGCATTTCCATGGATCTATCCGTAGCCATTTCAGCATCAAATCCAGCCTTCCATGCTGTTTCAAGCTCTTTCGGGTCAAATTCTTCCCTATTAGCAGCAGGAGGTGCATTATATACAATCATTTGTTGCTGTACTGCAGGGGCTTCATAAACTTTATCCTTTTCAATCTCCCCCTCAACAATAGCGAGGGGAACTTCCATACTTGTATCCTTTTCAGTCTCCCCCTCAGCACCAGCAGGGGGAACTTCATCAGCATCATCTTTTTCATTTAAGACTTCTTCAGCAGCAGCGTCAAACAAATTTTCAGTTGCCTTGTTTACTGCTTCAGTAACTGCTGCTAAGATATCAGCATCGATTTTCTCCCCCTTGGAAGTTGTATCATTAATAACAACTTCCACTGTTGCTACCGGTGCTGATTGCTGTTTCACAAGCTGTGTCAGTAAGAGCTTGATTTCAGCCACCTCTTTCTCCAAATTCATGTGCCTCTGGCGATCTTCCTCAGTGAAAGATGCTGAGGGAACTGGAAGATCAGCTACTTGTTTCTCCAAGGCTTGAATAGCCTTGGTGTTGCTTTCAACTTGAGTGGCAGGGGAGAGATGAGATCGCTCAACTTCTTCACTTCAGCAGCAGCAGATTGACTGGAGGATGCTGCCTTTTTAGCTGAGTAGCGAATAGAGTTTTCAATCTTGCACAGCGATCGAGTGGAACTTTTAATGGCCTGCTGATCCCTTTTGATGTTATTTGTGGAAGTGCGAAGTTTTTCTTGATCAGCAGCCATAGAGACACATTTCTCTTTGATTTCTTCGATGCTTGCATTGTTCTCAGATTGCTTATCATACCAGCTCTTTAAAGTTGTCACCAATCGATCTTCCTTTTTATCTTTGAGATCTACCAAGAGTGTGGCAGCCTGGGTAAGATCATTCAATTGATCTTCTACTCTTGCCAACCTATTAGCAGAGTTGGTGGAGTAAGCAATGCCCAAATCCTTAGCAGTTTGGGGTTCGATTTCAGAGGGAATCGAGGATGAGCAGCCAGGAACACTTGAGAAGGAAGAAGGCATGCCAAGAGAGAGCATGGTGTTCACTGGTTGCATTGGAGGAGTCTCGGGTCTTACAGTATATTCACCGGTCACTGCAGCAGCATTTTCTTCCATTTCCATATCACTTGCATCAACTTCTTCAGCATGACAATCAGGATCAAGTTGAAAGTCCTCAGTGACAAAGTCCCCTAACTCATAGTCACTTTCATCATCAGTAACCATCTCAACACCAACAACCTCTTCTTCAGCAACAACATCATCAATTTTCTCATCACCAACACCAGCATCTTCAGCCTCAGCCAACTCAATACTTGGTTCTACCATTTCTCTAACATCAATGCTGGCATCCACCTCAGCATTCTTACTCCAACCAGCCTTTTCAATTTCACCAACTTGCTCCTGACTTTCCAAAGAAAAATTTAAAGGGTTTGGAGAAGTTGGTGTCTCTGCTTCAGTTTGTTGCTGCTCTACATTTTCAACAGCAGCAGGGGTTTCCTCATCAATAAGAGAGAGTTGAGAGGATTCCACTTTTCTTAATACTTTCTTCTTTTTAGGAAGAACTGGACCTTTCTTGCCCAACTTGGGAGCTTTGGAGGATGCTGGAGGGGTTATAAGCATACCAGTTCCAGCAGGATTTTGCTTATATATATCAGGATACATGGTGAAAAGTACCTGCTTCATTGCTGGAGTAAGCGCAGCGTACTTTGAATCAAAGTGCTCAGGGTCACAAGCAGGAACTTTATAGACAGAGCTTGCAACCCTGGGAGAGAGAATGAAATGAGCGCCCTCTGGCATGTACTTTTCTTTCAGCACATGCCTGAAAACCAAAGAAAGAAAGCGTGAAAAGGGCACTGAGCTCGAGCGATTTCTTATAGTGACCTTGGACTTTAAGTCTTCAAAAATAACATTGGCAAAGTCAATATATCGACCATTTGCCAGTGCATATATCATTTGCATTTGGGCAGCAGTGGCTTGATCAAAGGATCCACTGTTCCCACCAAGGCACTGAATAACATGTGTGAACAGCAACCTCCATACACCAGGAATATACTTCTTCTGAGGATTACTGTGCACAGGTAGTGCTGGTACTATGTTTGTCCCATACCCAATGGTTAGCAACCATTCTTTCCAAACTGAGGTAGGGACCAAATCAACAAAGGGCCTATCAATGGATTGTTTAGGCAACCTGAGTACATCTCTTAATAGATCTGCAGAGATGGTGATGGTGTGATTGCCTTTCATGACAGTGCCTTTGATGGAGCGACTGGACACATCATAGTCACAAGTCCACCAGAATTCCCTCAAGAGATGAAGACACATCTCATTGGGATTTTTGTAGATTGCCCTCCTTACTGGACAACCTTTGATGAAGTCCAGCATAGAATAATATCCTTTTACCTTGGAAGGGATTTCTTCAGATCCCAAGTAGTTATTTGCTTTAATCACAAGTTTCTGGGCTTGAAAAGAAACTTGTTTAGAAGGGAGAATGCCTTCATTATCGAAGACTTCAGAAGTAAGATAAGAGGGAATGTTTTCAGGGTTTTCTTGAGTTTGATGAGATGATTGGGAAGCCATTTTATATCAAGATGATAAGGAAGAAGATGAGAAGTTTGAAAGAAAATGGAAAAGATTGAAGGAATATGAATGGTTTGAAAGTGTTGAGAGATTTAGAAGTGAATGAGAAAAGAAATGAACGTGAAGGATGATATGGGAGTGGGCTTGCATATATATGGTATGGATATGGGACCCATAACTGTTCATAGGAATTGTCATGGAGTCTCTTTCATACGTAATATATATAAAAAAAATTATTTTGTACTAATGATAGTACGAGAAAAATAATTTTATATACAAAAGATACGTTTAATTATACGTAGTGAGTAACGTATAAAAAAAACTTTGATGTGACAACTTGTACCACAATTTCAACTGTACTCAAGTAGTTACGGCGCGTACAGTGTACAAGTTGCCCATTAGGGGGAAAATCGAGGTAACCGTTTGATATACTGAATAAAATATTGTGGTTAGCGGATATGCTCAAATGAAAGAAAGGTTGAGATCTAAGTATATCCGCTGACAGAGTTTAGACAGTCTGGTTACCTTTTTAAGGAAGCAAATTTTTGGTCAGCGACTTTTCGACAATTGATAGTCGCTGATGAACTAAGAACAATTTTTAGCAAATTGTCAGCTATAAACGGATTTGATATGTCTTTACCAGCAGCCGTTTGCTGCTGGACTAGATGGAGACTTTTAGCTCTCCATTACTTTTATCTTGCTTTTTCCCAAAGCAGCAGGGAGTAACGGATTTGAGAAGTCTTTACCAGCAGCCGTTTGCTGCTGGACTAGATGGAGACTTTTAGCTCTCCATTACTTTTATCTTGCTTTTTCCCAAAGCAGCAGGGAGTAACGGATTTGAGAAGTCTTTACCAGCAGCCGTTTGCTGCTGGACTAGATGGAGACTTTTAGCTCTCCATTACTTTTATCTTGCTTTTTCCCAAAGCAGCAGGGAGTAACGGATTTGAGAAGTCTTTACCAGCAGCCGTTTGCTGCTGGACTAGATGGAGACTTTTAGCTCTCCATTACTTTTATCTTGCTTTTTCCCAAAGCAGCAGGAGTAACGGATTTGAGAAGTCTTTACCAGCAGCCGTTTGCTGCTGGACTAGATGGAGACTTTTAGCTCTCCATTACTTTATGTTCAGCAAGTAAATAAAACCTTTAAATATAAAAAGAATTTGATTTTAAGGTCACTGACCTTAAGGTCACTTTTCAACTTATGAGACATAAGTTGAAGCATCAGTAGACATGACAAGTCATGTTGCTGATTCACCATTCAGCATTCCCAACTTGCTGACCAGATATTTAAATCTTGTTTGATCTAAAGGTTTAGTAAAGATATCAGCAAGTTGGTCATCAGTGGGTATGAAATAGATTTCCACATCCCCTTTCATGACATGGTCACGAATGAAGTGGTACCTAATGTCAATGTGTTTAGTCTTAGAATGCTGAACGGGATTATGTGTGATAGCAATTGCACTTGTATTGTCACACATAATGGGGATCTTAGAGAATTCTAAGTCATAGTCAGCGAGTTGGTTTTTCATCCAGAGGACTTGTGCGCAACAACTCGCTGCTGATACATATTCTGCTTCAGCAGTGGAGATGGACACTGTATGCTGTTTCTTACTAGACCAACTAGTCAGCTTCCCCCCCCAACAGTTGACATCCACCACTGGTGCTTTTCCTATCTAACATGCATCCAGCATAGTCAGAGTCAGAATACGCAACAAGGTCAAAATTGGAGTCTTTGGGATACCAGAGACCCAATGTAGAAGTACCTTTTAAGTATTTGAAGATTCGCTTAACAGCGAGAAGATGAGATTCCCTTGGAGAGGCTTGATATCTTGCACACAAGCAAGTAGCAAACATGATATCAGGACGACTCGCTGTGAGATACATCAGCGAGCCGATCATTCCTCTATAGAGAGTAGGATTCACATGCTTACCATCAAGGTCAGCATGGAGATTATTTGGAGGAGACATGGGGGTGGCTTTAGTGGTCACATTCGATAAGTCGAATTTGGCCAGCATGTCTCGAATGTACTTCTCTTGGTTAATGAAAATCCCATTTGGGAGTTGGCGAATTTGTAGACCAAGAAAGAAGGTCAGCTCACCCATCATGCTCATCTCGAAGTGAGAGGACATCAGGGAGCTGAACTTAGAGCAAAGTTTCTTGCTGGAAGAACCAAAGATGATGTCATCTACATATATCTGAACATATAGAACATCAGCACCCTTTCTATAGATGAAGAGGGTGCTATCAATGGATCCTCGCTGAAACTTATTGGAGAGAAGAAATTCAGAGAGAGTGTCGTACCAAGCTCTGGGAGCTTGTTTAAGACCATAAAGAGCCTTATAGAGACGATAGACATGATGTGGCTTGGCTGGATCTTCAAAACCAGGTGGCTGCTCAACATAAACTTCCTCATCGAGTTTTCCATTTAGGAAGGCACTCTTTACATCCATTTGATATACAGTGAAGTTTTTGTAAGCAGCATGTGCCAAGAACAAGCGTATGGCTTCCAGTCTTGCCACTGGTGCAAAGGTTTCATCATAGTCAACACCTTCTTCTTGAAGATAACCTTGTGCAACCAGCCTAGCCTTGTTACGTGTAACAACACCATCTTCGTCCATTTTATTCCTATACACCCATTTAGTTCCAATGGGTTCCTTTCCAGGAGGTAAAGGAACCAAGAACCAGACATGCTGTCTTTGGAACTGGGTAAGTTCCTCTTGCATGGCAGCGACCCATGAAGGATCAACCATTGCTTCTCCTATGTTTTTGGGAGTGATCATTGACAAGAAATTCACATAGAGACATGTGTTTCTAGTCGCTGATCGAGTAATGATTCCCTGCTGAGGATCTCCAATGACTTGGTGGGCTGGATGACTAGATGTCCATTTAAGTGTAGGAGCACTTGAGATACCAAGTTGAGTGGCAGCGGAAATTGGAGCTATGGGATCAGCAGGAGCATTATAGGAAGAGAGGTCAATGGTAAGAATGGGTTCAGGAGAATGATCAGCAGAGCCATTCGACTGATTTGAGTTATCATTGATGGCGGAGTCTTCAGCAGACTCCATTTCTTCAGCATTTGCTGAAGCATCATGAAACTCTTCGTCAGTAGGGTCATCAGCATGTACGTCATCAGCCAGTGATCTAGGTTTGGCTGAAGCTACATGGATTGATCTTATGATAGGCTCAACTGGCTCAATCGAGTAGATATGAGCAGCAACTTGCTCTAGTTCAACATCAGCTGAACTATCCTTTGTGCTATGCTGAATAGCGTCAGGCAGCGAGCAAGAAGCATCAACAAATAAGTCAGCTTCCTCAGTGAGAGGGTCAGCTAACTCATTGAAAATAACCTCAGATGAGATAGATTGGATGTCCTTTAGGGCTGATGAACTTTCATCGAAAGTAACATGAATGGATTCATCAACCTTCTGAAGGCGAGTATTGAATACTCTAAATGCCTTGCTGATGGATGAATACCCAAGAAAGTATCCATCATCAGCTTTAGGATCAAATTTTCCTAGATGATCCTTGTTGTTTAAGATGAAGACAGGACATCCAAAAACATGGAAGTATTTGATTTGAGGTACCTTTCCTTTCAGTACCTCATACGCTGTCTTGTCATGCCTTTTGACAATGAGACAGCGATTTTGAGTGTGACAAGCTGTATTGACAGCTTCTGCCCAGAACTTGCTGGGTAGAGAGGACTCACTGAGCATGGTGCGAGCAGCTTCGATGAGAGTTCTATTTCTCCTTTCAGCAACACCATTCTGCTCAGGGGTTCTAGTAGAAGAGAAATTTTGTGAGATCCCTTGATCAGCACAAAATGTTTCAAGAGTGTGGTTTCTGAACTCAGTGCCATGATCGCTCCTGAGTTCTTTCACCCTTATGCTGTTGAGATTTTCCATTTTCTTAATGAAATTAATAATCTCTTCAGCAGCATCACTCTTGGAATGAAGAAAGATAGTCCAAGTGTATCGTGAGTATTCATCCACGATTACTAAAGTGTATCTGCTACCCTTTAGACTTTGGACATTCACTGGACCAAAAAGGTCCATGTGAAGAAGATGAAAGCAGCCAGAGATGGAATTGGCCTGCTTAGTTTTGAAAGTTGCTCTGTGGCTTTTACCTTTTTCGCAAGCACCACAAAGTCTATCCTTTTCAAAAGAAAGATGAGGGAGGCCACGAACAAGGTTCTTTTTGGCCAGAGAGTTAATGGTTTTGAAGTTCACATGCGACATACGCTTGTGCCATAACCAGTTTAGTTCAGCAGCCGACTTGGCAAAGAAACAAGTCTCACTATCAGTCTTGATAGGAGTGAAGTCAACTAGATATACATCTCGTTTTCTTGGTGCAACCAAGACTACTTCCTTGTTTATGTTTACCACAGTGCCTTGATGTTTATCAAGAATCACCTTGTAGTCAGCATCACAAAGTTGACTTATGCTGATGAGATTATGTTTTAATCCATTTACATAAGCGACTTTGTTGAACTTTATGAGTCCATTAGAAAGAAGACCATAACCTTCTGTTTGTCCAGTGGAGTTGTCACCAAACACTACAGTAGGGCCAGCAGCCTCTACGTAGTTATCCAGCAGGGTCTTTGAGCCAGTCATGTGTTTTGAACAGCCACTGTCCAAGTACCACACACCTTTTCCCAGCGAGCCCTGCATAGATTTAACAGAAGGATTTAGATGGAAGACTCTGAAGATTCTTCTCTACTGACGACTTCATCAGTAGAAGGAGGAAGAGGAGCAATAGAGTTAGTACTCTCATCACTTGGAGAATTATCAACAAGATGATGAGCAGTAGGTACGTCATGATCAATTACATATTGATCAGTAGAGGTGACAGTGGCTCCAGTATCGAGAACAGTCAAGTTGCTGACTTGATTGTTGTTCCCATACTCAACCAGAATGCTACCTCTGCCAGTGGTAATGATCTCTTGAGATTGAGGCAAGAAGATTCGCTGAGCAGCTATGAAGTCAGCAATGTTCTCCTCAGAGAGATCGGTTGATTCTCCACTATCTATACGATCAGCAGAAGGAGACCTTTCGCTGACAATAGTGAAAGAGGAAGCAACCACTGAAGGATTTGGTTGAATGTCAACTTCAGGAGCATCCCTGGAGTTGTCGCAATCAGAAGCAATGTGACCTCTGCTGCCACATTTGTAGCATTTTTTAGCAGAGGTGCTGCCCTTTTGATTTTGAAGGAAGAATTCCTTCAGTTGGGAGGAGAGATCATTAACTTGCTGAGCCAGCTCGTTAATTTTAGGGTCAACAGAGGAAGATGCCCTTTTCTTAGGCTTAGACTTTAGCTTATGCTTTTGTGGAAGCTGAAGCATTTTAGGAGCAGGACCCAGAATGGACTTTCCTTTTGGGTCCTCTGATTGAGATGTAGAGGGATTTTTTGATCCCTTGACTACACTCCATGCTTGATGGACAGCAGGGTGAGAGGAAGAAGAAGGACCCTGCTGAGATGGATGCACTCTTTTGGGAGTGATCGATCTCGGTTGCTGAATAGGTGTTACTGACCTCATTTTCCTATGAGGTAAGTATTGCCTATTAGGGGTAGTAGATCTCACTTGCTGATGGGGCAAGTGTCCTCGTTGAGGAGTGATAGGCCTAACTTGCTGATGAGGCAAGTGTCCCCTTTGAGGAGTGATTGGCCTATTGTGGGTGTGAGACATTCTCTCCTTTTGGGGAGTTTTATGCCTCATGATAGAAGTAGGCCTAGGTTGAGGTTCCTGCTGATGAACATGTTTATCAGCAGATCGGACCTTAGAAGGTCCAACTTGTTGATATCTAGCGTCACCAAACCTGACGCGTCTCTGCATGACATGTTCATCATTAATAGATATACTGTCAGTAATGACAGGAGCTTGCTGAGAGGATGAAGGAGAAGAGGGTTGAGCAATGGGTTGAGGTTGCTGACTGACTGGATTAGCTCGCTGAGGCGTGCTATAGTCATAAGGGACAGCAACCTTGCTTCTTCTTCTGAAGGGTTCAGAAGGTATGAACGTGCGCTGCTGAGGAGCGATGGGTTTAAGACCAATATTCCTTTCAAAGGATTCCCTGGAAGAGTATTGCACTCTTCCTTCATTTGGCATCATGCCAATAATGGGAAGATGAGGAAAGGGGTTGCTGGTGCTAGCTGGGGAGCTAGTACTATTTTCCTCAGCATTGGATGGGTCGCTGGTAGTAGAAGTGGTAGTACCAGCGTCCATTTCATTATGGTAATTGTTACCCCTAACAAAATACCATTTCTTCATCTCTTCAGGAGAGATGACAGCAGATGGAGGAATAGAGTAATCAGGCTTAACCTCATCGCTGAATAAGTCAGAAATAGAGGCAGCAGCATTAAAGTCACCACCTATTACTGCCTGAACTTGAGCAGGGACTTGTTCATTCAGGCACTGATGGTGAAACCTAGAAGCTTTTGACCAGGAGGTCACAATCTTCTTAAGGTTGGCCACTTCAAGCTTGAGTTTTTCGTTCTCAGTTTGAACCTTTTGGGCCAACAACTCATGAGATTGGAGTTCAACATGAACATTCCTTAACTCATTGAGTCTTTCAGATTTTTCACTTAACTCCAAGGAAGTGGAGTCAAGCTTAGATTGGACTTCAGCTCGTATTGATTCAACGAACTGAAAGTCACAGAGAAGAGATTCGAAGATTTTTGATTTATCTTCTTCAGAAGCAGAGGAGTGAGCACAAACCTTTTTTATGGTGACGTTTACCCACTGACTTGAGGAGACTTGATCTCTTGTCAAAGCATCTCCATCAGCGAGCGCCATAAGGCACATGGCGTCAACATATTCTTCACTGTCTGAATCATCTGATTCAGCCCAGTCGTGCTCTTCAGCAACCAGCCCTTTTGCTGGTGTTTTGGCCTCCTCCATTTCAGCAACCTTGGCCTTCAGCTGATAGTATTTATTCCTGTACTCATCAGCAGGTTTAGAAGGGTTAAGGTTAGTTTTAGGAGCTGCAGGAGTTGGTAAGGCAACTCTGCAATCCTTTTGGTAGTGGCCTTTTCTGCCACATCTCCAGCACTCCTCTTGAGCTTTGTCAACAGGAGGCTTGTATGGAGCAACCGACCTACGGTTGTTCCATTTCCGGGAGTACCTTTTACCAGCGACTAAGGCAAAATCCATAAAGTCGCTGAACATCTCTTGTTTCTCTTCAGCATTAAGATCATCAACAAGAGATTGAATAGGTTGTGGAAGAGAAGAGCTAGCACCAGTATTGAGATTACTGGGCTCAGCAGAGATAAGGGCGAGAGGGTCAAGGGCAGAATGTGCAGAAGAGGTGACAGAAGAAGAAGAGGGACCCGCACGATGCTGTGCATCAGCGGCAGCTCTAAGATTTTGAGCAAGAGCTCTTTCTTCGAACTGTAGCATGCCAAAGAGAGACTCAAGGTTTAGCCCATTAAGTCGCTCAGTGGTTCTGAGTATTTGTCTCAGACCTTGCCACTTGATAGGTAAACTATCAAGAAATTTGTGGCACACCTCAAAGTCATCGTGGGTGATACCAACAGTGGTCATATCGTTCAGTAACCCTTTGAATCGGGTATATGAACCGTTTAGACCTTCGTTGGGAAGGGAAAAGAAATTTTCATAGGCTCTTTTTAAGTCTATTTTCTTAGTGGCAATGGTAGCAGCAGAGCCTTCATGCATGCTAACCAATCTATCCCAAACTTCTTTTGAAGAGGGATATCTAATGACCACTTTCATGAGGTCAGTGGGAAGAGTGCTGACAATCATGTTTTTGAGCCTTGCATCAAGATTAACAAGTCTCCTTTCATCGTCAGTCCACTGAACCTCTGGTTTGACAATGTCAATCACAATCTCAGGAGCATCAACAGTTGCTCCTGGTGTTCTTTGAACCAGAGTGGGGATATAAGGACCGACGGTCAGAATGGACATTAGATAGGGTTCCACACCCACTATATGTAGTAACATTCTTTCCTTCCAAGACCCAAAGTCATCGGGCTCGAATCTTGGAGGGACAGATACGTAACCGAAGTCACGTGTGTTCACTAGGGTTGGAACAGCAGACATGTTCTTGTTTTTAAAAGAAGATTTAGAAAAGAAAGTTTAGAAAGAAAAAGTATGCAAACGGATCTTTGTTTCAATAATTTAGAAACGTTGTCTCTGATACCAATTGACAGTCCAGTATTTGCACACTTAAATTAGTTTTAACAAGACAATAAAGTAAAGAACAGAAAGTAAAGAACAAGAATAAGTTCAAGTGTAAATGTCTAAGCAAGTCTAGTCATATGTCTCATTGATTAAACGATGAATACATGGTCGAGATTACAACTTGTCTTACAAGACTACAAATGAACTATGTAATTGCTAAGTCTAGGAAAGAAGGAAAACTTAAACAATTACAAATAAAGTGATACACACTTTTGGTTAACAAGAACAACTATAATGATGCGGCTGTGTTTCCTTTTATAAGGGATGAATTAGGGCAACACAGCCTTACAGTGATAGTGATAGAATGGTGGTTGTCGACTTCTAATTGGCTCTTTGTACTTGATCCAGGAGCCTTTGTCTTCTATACCAAAACGGGTATGAAAGAGAGAAACCCTTGTTTTGGTCCCAACTGTACCTTTGCCATATAGGGTAACATTCAGTTAGGAGAACCACCATGTGACTTCTTGTCTTCTTGTTGGTTTGAACTCTTCCCGCCTTGACAAACAATTTGGAAAGCAAACCACCCGCTGACGAGAGTCAATGACTCGCTGACGACTCACGTCAGCGACCAAGTCTGGTCAGCGAATCCTTGACTCAACAAATTCAAATAGGAAGAAGACAAGAGTCACATGGTGGTAGTTCCAACTGTAATGTTCTTATTATGGCAAAGTTGCAGTTGGATCCAAAAAGAGAAGGGTTTCTCTCTCATACCCGATTTGGTAAAGAAGACAAAGACTTCTGATGCAAGTACTTCAAGCCAATGGCATCTCGACAACCACCATCCCATCACTATCAAAGCAAGGTTGTGTTGCCCTAATTCCTCCCCTATATAATGCAACACAGCCGCACATAAAACACTTTGTGTTTGTCACCACAAGTGTGTCACTTATTTTCTCTCTTTTAATTGTTTAAGTTTCTAGTTAGTCTAAACTTAACAATCGTATGTTCATTTACTTTCTTATAAGTGAAGTTGTAATATCGACCATGTATTCACTGTTTAATCAATGATACATATGATTAGACTTGCATACATTCTTGTATTTGAATTCTACTCTTGTTCTTGTTCTTTACTTTCTATTCATTACTTTCTTATCTAGATAATTAATATAAGTTAAGCAAATTATGGACGGTCACCCTCTTTTTTACACCACTCCGCTCAGTCTTACGTGGACTTGCAATTTGGGACAGGAAGAAGAATCTTTTGTTCAATCCTAGATTGGCATTTGCCCATTTGCATATGGGCACACTAATTAGGGCTTTTAATATTCCGCTTAATCCGAAACTTAATTAATTAATATAAACACAAGGAATTAAAGTCTTTGGTTGGAGGGTGCCATGTGAACATGTCTAATAAGTTTATTTCTTGATATTGGGTATTAAGTTTACCAGCATAAACGAGATGAAATCTTATTTGTTGACGGTTTCGAAAAAATTTTTTTTTGATGATAATTGTTACATATATAGCTGAAAATAATTTATTACATATGTTATTTTGAAAATAATAAACTTAGTGGAATGTATGTTTTTAGTAAATAATAAGTATTCAGTGAACATAATGATCAATGAACAGGCCGGAGTGAATGATGATATTTAAGAGATTAATTTGCTAACATGGATTTTACGATCAATGAACATTATCACGTGAGAATAAAAACGTTTAATTTGACAAATACTTGTTTGTTCTTCAAATGCATTAAAAGATCATTCCTATTCTTGTAACTAAACATGGAAGGGATACAAAAAAATAACATGTTAATTGTCACTAGAAGACAGTTTCCAGTTTCAACTAACACAAGAAAACATACACTTCTTATAAAGTATGAGTAATTTGTGTAAGAAAGATTACACAACATATTATTCACCAGAATTGCTAAGACCATGAGGAGTGGAGCGTTTTTTTGGCCCAAAACGCCCCGAAGCCGCCTGAAGGACGCCCTGAACATGGCGAAAGATTCCCCTTGTGGCCTTGTAGACAACTGATAATAGACCTTAGTCCTTATGGTCTAAGGAACATAATAGATTAGTTAAAAACATTTAATCTCCATTGTAATCGACCAATGAGATGAACACATGCAAAACAATGTTAACATTCAAGCCCTTGAATACCATTACAAGTTCTTCTATACAAGTAAAAGTAAACAGTTGAAGAAGAAAATTGTCGATTCTTTGAGCATTAATGTGATGCATGTACTTGTTTCATAGCCAACTTTTGAAGTGTGTTCTTCATTAAAATTAACTATTAATATAATAAGTGCTTGATTTTAGTGTGTTTTTAGTTGTAGTATAATTATTAGTGTGTCATATATTTGTCAATACCGACTCGTATTAGTAAGATAGATATATTCTACTTATTACTATTATAATTCTATATTACATATGCTGGTTTTAGGTAAAATAAAACAAGTATTAAAGTAAAACAAATAAAACAATAGGTTTCTCTTCACTGAAGATCACCGTGCATCATGAAAATCATCGTGCATCAATTGCTTTGTGAATCTTCGTGCATCAATTTAAGATCATCGTATCATTGTTTGTAAATCTGTGCATCAATATGTTTATCTCGTGCATCATTCTTTGAAGATCACCGTGCATCATGAAAATCATCGTGCATCAATTGCTTTGTAAATCTTCGTGCATCAATTTAACCATGATCTAAGAGTCAAGATCTTGTCTTATCTGTTTTACCTTAATACTTGTTTTACAATACCCAACCCCTACTATACTTTGGTTAAGTTTTTCGTGAATTAATGTGTTTAAACCGGACCAACAATATACATACTCATCACTCGGAGACCAGTGTACACTCTGACACAAAATAAGCTTAATTTTGAAAGGGTCTCTCTAGAAAGAAAAAAAAACATTTAGACATCGACAGACTTCTTATATAAAACGTATATATAAATACTTTTATGAATGAATGAGAAACTGTTTTGGGTAGTAGTATAGTAGGAGAGTAGATAAATTTGATGATGAGAGTATATGTCTTACAGTGAGTCAGGTTGATGTCAGCAGTACTGGAAGCACTCATCAACAGGACCGCATATATATGCACCCGACACAAATATATGTTAAAAGCAACCCCAACAATGGCAGCAAGCAATATAATGTGACATGTTGATTGTTTAGATTCAAAGTCACCAGCACCAACTACCTCTTTGCTGGCCAATTTTTCTATGGTTAATTATCAAGCTACATCAAGACCCCTTTGAGATATGATTTTTTTGGTCTCTAAAAACATCTTATATCTCATGGATGTTGACATGACTTTGCATATATATTCATCAAAATAATCATGTTCTCTTGATCTGAATTTTTGCGTTTAAAGGATCTTTAATTAGTGGTTAATAGACAAGATTAAAGATATATATTTCTTAGAACTCACTCTTTTTTATGGACAACCTTTGGCCATGACACGTTATAAGCAATAGGTCTTTCTGGAAGCAGGACTCTCTCATATCTCTGCATCTCTGCAGCTGTCCTTGATGACAATCAACAAGTATATCAACACTATATTAACAAAGAAAACTATCACTGCATAACTTTAAAATCTATAATTTAATCATCGCATAGAATGCACAATGAATCACACATATACATTACAGAAAGGATATTAGAAAATGAAACAACATAATGTTTCTATAGGGCTCAAGTTCAACTATCTGCTAATTTCTACATAGTTATACACTAATTACAGTAATATATATCAATATGCTCAAGAAAAAAAACTAGTTAGCATAAGCATATATATGAATAGCTAGCTAGTCTATGTGTGTGTATTATATATTTTTGTATATAGTGTATATATATATAAAGGGAGTGATATTCTACCACAATTTATGATGAACTTACTACATAGTATTACAACATATTATACAAACAGTATTACAACATATTATACAAACATCTAATGCACAGTTGTGATAAATTAATCATATATATAATGTGGTAGTGTTATCACTTCTCACACTATATATTTTTATTTATATATATATATATATAATTAATACTCCGTATTTATTTAACCTTACATTTTTCAACTACAATCTTATGTCTGAAGTCCATACAACTAAAAATCAAGTTAAACAAAAGGGTCTTCTGTACATTTGTAAATGTCAAGTACAACCAAAATTTGGGAACTAAATGTCTATAATCTTTATCATTTCATCATCACAAGTACCTAATCAGTAATAACTTCAGCTGTAAGATTTGTCAGATAAGATGTAAACAATCAAATTGAGATCAATGCAAAATCTAACATAGTTATCTCGTTAGTTTTGTAGCGAGAGAATATTGATCGTCATGAGTTCATGTAAGGTTAGTTCTTTTATTTTTTCATGTCATATCTTTGTTGTTAAGATACAAAGAGTTATTTAAAAAGTAAATGATATATAGTTTGATTAATTATAAAAATTTGACTACTGCTTATCAATCACATTTTGGTTTTAAACTAATTTGATTTATTCACATGAAATTACTTCATACAATTAAAACATAAAATTACTTGATCAAATTCAATTGCAAGACTTACTAAGCTTAACGCACGCCATGAAAGACATAAACGTACATCCGGCCACCCTTTAAAGCTTCTTGAGTAGTTCGCTACCGAAAGATATATAAGATTCAGAATTAGATCATTAGAGCTAGCTTCAACACGAACAAGTTAAATATATCATATATTTTATCACATAAAATGTAATTTTATTGATGTATGTTCATCACCAGTAAAACATTCTCTCCACTTTGAAGTATCAATAATCACCTTTACACAGAGCTTTCATATATGCAGTAAATCTATCATATGATGAATTCTTAGCTAGAAAGCAAGAAATAGATCTCAAGTAAGTAACCCTAGTTATGTATAAATCTATATATCATTTTAAGTTGTATGATTCTCTAAAAAACACAGATATAGGATTTGAAAGTGAAAAAACTTGGTTATATACTTATATTTATAGATCTACTATCCATGTACGGTCATTGACTTACTAATATAGTGTGTGAACAAAGAAAGGCAAGACATGCACCTATATAGATTCAAGATTAAAAATTATTAGGCTCTATTTTTCTTGAAAAATGATTGACAAAAAGTATAAATATATATCTCACGCCACAGTAAAAGCAACTATATCTTTACTAATTAAAGAGAAACAAACACAGAAAACAAAAACAAAACACCCACCTGATAACTGTTTCGGAGAGTTGAAAACTGACACATTTTGATGAGTCAGTCAGTTGCAAAAATATCTATCTATCTATATATATATAAGTACAAACTCTTGAATCCACCAATCAACCTTTGATATATATATGATCTATTCCAAACTTCTTGTATAGCCGTTTTATTACCGATGCAGCATCATCAAGATTCTCGTCTTCAAAAAGTTTTTTTTTTATTTTTGCTTTTTGTGCGTGAATCTTGATGATGCCACGCCGGTAAATAACGACTCTATGAATATGAAAAGCTGCTTGGAAACGACGGTGGCTGATTCTCTAGATTTATTTATAATCTTTCTAAAGAAGGAGAATATAGGGTATGATCGATTTGAGAGCGTTTTAGATGAAAAAAAAAAAGGCTCAAAACTCATATTTTGATAGTGGGTCTGATGGGGCTCACTCTCAATAATTAAGCCCACGAGCTAAGTAGTGACGTGGCACATCAAGATTGGTTGAATTCTAAAGTCATGAAGTGAGGTGGTACCAAACAAAACCAAAAGATCAACTGTTGTAACTCATAACTCTTTTCCAAAAATCTTTAAACTAAACTAGTACGTTATCCGCGCAATACGACGGTGTTCGTGACGTCGACAGTGTGATGGAGAAGGACGACTGTTGGTGGTAGAGGCGACGACGAGTGGCGTTGATATATGATGTAAAAGTAATTGTTGTAAATAATTAATGAAGATATTTCAAAATATAAAAGACTGATAATTATGTAATATAATCATTTAAGGTATTTCAGACATTTTCTTCATGTAACTTTCAACATAGAGACTATTTTCTTTATAAGATAGTATAGATATATAATAAGAAAAATACTAATAATTGTAATTACAAACAAAACCCTATTTCTTTTTTGGACTTCTTTTTGGTAAGTAAATAAGTCCTATATGTATCGTTTGTTTAGTCAGATTTGAACCCAAAACTTTTGATTGAGACGACATATATATAAAGCATCAATCCCCTCATTTTTCTCAAATTACAGGTTTGATGTATCTAATATGTTTCTCACAATTTAACACCTACCACCTAACATACATGGTTTACACAAAATATACTTAATAAAATAACTTATAACATTTATTACTCTACTCTTAAAATAACTAAATTATTCATTTTACATCAATTACCTTTATATAAATATTTTACACTACTAATTGGCGTCGTGGTCACCACCATTCGCCGCCCCCACCACACGTCGTCGTTACCACCATCACCGTCGCATTGTGCAGACATTTGTCTAGTATAATATCGTTTGGTACCAGCTGTGTTGCTTGAATCGGACACGATGTGTGACTAGAACTTTTTTTTCCATCAGGAAAGAGACATAGTCTATAGCCAAAACAAACTCATACGTTTAGATTCTGAAAATTTGAAAAGAAACATGTGTGTAAAAATAGTGTTAGAAAAGTAAACATTCTATTTTCTTCATTTTGATATTGATAGGGATCCCCATTCATTCCTAGATTCCCGGATTGATTGTCCCTACCTAACTACATGGTAGTGGTCTAGGGAGCGCAATTGCTAGAGCACGGGAGAATGAAGAGTAATGATTTCAGCAAGAGCAGCCGGACGGACTACTATAGTGAGTCTAGTGACTACTAGAGTAGAGTTAAGTCAAAAGGTATGGTATAGCAGCCTTTCCGAGCGAGCCTCTGGGATCTCCTGTAAACCCCCATGATGTGGTAAAGGGAGGATATTAGGGGAAGCAGTGAGTGGAGATTCCCCTGCAGAGAGAGTCGGATGAGGGGAGACCCTCACGTCCGGTTCGGAGGGCGGGGATATCCCGACCCTACTATCATTATGAAACAAATAAAACAATCAACGAACGATTAACTAAAAACATGTACAAATACACGTATAAGCAGCATGGTTGGATCAATGGTAAATACTCTGGCCTTTGAAGACAGAGGTCAGGGGTTCAATCCTCATCCCATGCAAAGGTTGGAGGGCCTTTTCTACCATTTAGGTAGAAAATGGAAGCAGCTCGCTACTTAGGTAGAGGTAATTAAGGTCTGCCTACATCTTAACCTAGCTTCCCCAAACACCGTCAAGGTATTGGGCTCAAAACCCGCGGAAGGCGGCACTGAGCAGTTTCTTATTTACAAATACACGTATATATGATGTACATATAGTGTAGTGTATATACTAAATAAATACTTAACATAATATATGGTGTGATACCAGAAAATAAGTAAAGAAGATGTCCGGAAACAACTGGCCTATCCGGCCAGAGATATAAGTTTGGTTAGAAATTCTATTATTAGATCTTTGGATATTAATTAGGAGAGGAAAGAGATTAGGACTTTAATTAAGAGTAGGGCACTCACACAAATGATGGGGGAATTGTGGAGATATGACATACTGAAAATGATATATTCTCCAACTAAAAGAAAAGAAAGGAACTGTCTATTGCTGTTTTTTACAGGTTTTTCGCTTTAATACTTCGACAGTGTATGAGGAGGTTAAGATGTATAGACATCTTATCTTTACCTAGATAAAGAGGTTGTTTCCAGGTTTTACCTAAATGGTATCTAGAAAAAAACTTTCGGTCTTTGCATAGGATGATGATCAAACCTCTTACCCCTGTCTCCAGAGGTCAGGATGTTTCCCGCTGATCCAAACCAAGCTATTTGATATATTCTTCAACTGATCCTTTTAAATATTCTCTTAACTACAATAGCATGATATGTATTAAAATCATAGTGACGAGTTTAAGTGAAAGTCCCAAGTTTGCAACGATTATGTAATTAAACAACTAATGTAAATTACACTAAGAAAGCAAGACAAGAAAGTAAACACGTTTAATCATAAGTAGTATTAATTAAACGGTGAATACATGGTTGGTTTACAAAGAAAGAAAGAAAGAAAGAAAGAAAGAAATATTGTTAAGTTTTTGCACACACGAAATAAACGGTGAATACATGGTTGGTTTACAAAGAAAGAAAGAAAGAAAATATTGTTAAGTTTTTGCACACACGAAAACTTAACAATTATACAATTCTACAATGAGAGAAAAACACACTAAGTGACTATTGTAGAATGAACCAACAACTTGGCGGCTAGGTCAAGTGATGCCTTATATAGGAGAGAAGAGACATCACATGACATCCCAATAGATGTTGACACATGAAGGTTGTCAACTATCTATTGGTGTGTAAGACTGGTCTGCAGAGTTCTCTTTTCTTCATCTTGTTTGTTTCCCAAAACGGCATGAAAGAGAAACTCCTTAGTACCAAAACGGTACAAGGTCACATGGCTCTATCTTGA
This sequence comes from Erigeron breviscapus, assembly GCA_034093135.1. Classification (NCBI taxonomy): domain Eukaryota; kingdom Viridiplantae; phylum Streptophyta; class Magnoliopsida; order Asterales; family Asteraceae; genus Erigeron; species Erigeron breviscapus. The sequence continues at coordinate 129,015,965 of CM067171.1, read as the reverse complement.
TCTTGCAACACGTGTCCTTGGGACCAGTCTTCTTATCTTTATTTTCCCGCCTATATTTGACTTACAACATATGGCGGTGAGTCATTGAACTTATCCTTTAACTTGAAGATAATAATGATCGTTGAAGGATCGCTGATGAAACTTCTCGCTGAGGCTGTCAGCGACTACTTGACTCAGCAAGTAATCTTCAGCGAATCCATGACTCAACAATCTCCCCCTATTCGCTGAGGAGACTTGCTGAGTATAAGTTACTTCTTAGAAGTACAATAGATAGAAATGAAGGAATGCTGATCTTATTTATTTGACAAACAACTTTACAATAAAAAACAGCATTACAATGGTTACAAGTCTCCTTAATCCCATTGCGACTCTTGCTTGGCCTCGATGAAAGCTCTGTCTTGTTGTCTTTCAGGCTTCAGCAGCTCTTGATCAATTAGCTTTATAAATTCGGGATTGTTGGACGACTGAGTACAATACTTTCTTATTTTCAAAAGAAAAGTAGAGGGGGCAATTCCAATTTCATTGGTCCTGAAGAAGAGTTCATGACCATGGACATTGCAAAAGCAGAAACCTCCCAGCTTGTCATCATAAGCTCCATCCATAAAGAGGGTCCTAGAAGGCATTCTTAGATTCAGCAGAGGCTCCTCATCTATATCAGTCTTTGGAACAGCTCTGAGAATGAAGGGACGCTGAGATATCTCTTGACCAGAAGCTGTTCTCTTCACACCACTTCTTGGTTGCTGAGGAGGAGGAGGAGGATATGGATGTCTTGCAGGAGGAGGAGAGGATGAGGAGGAGGATGAGGATGATGAGGATGATGAGGAGGACGACGAGGAGGAGGAGGAGGAGGAGGAGGAGGAGGAGGAGGAGGAGGAGGAGGAGGAGGAGGAGGAGGAGGAGGAGGAGGAGGAGGAGGAGGAGGATGAGGAGGAGGAGGAGGATATGGATGTCTTGCAGTGCTGAGCAGAGAGTCTTTGACTTTATATTTTTGTTCCATTTTGCGAATAAGCTTTATCTGCTCACCTGCCATCTTGATCAGCGGTTCATAACTTACAGCTGTCTTATCCTTGATTAGCTTGTAAATCTCGATCCATTCAGTTGGCCCAAGTGTATCCTTAGTAACATTTTTCAGCGTATACAACTTGGGCACTCCTTTTCTTTGTATGGAAAGATTCATCCCTTGTTGGGTTAGTGAGACCCTGACCGACGTGATCTCTTCTTTCCTTTGCCTTACCTCTCTTGATTTGAGGTAGGTCGCCTGTCCTTCTTCAAACGTTTTTGTTCTTTTGGCAAAGAATTTTTCTTCATTCTTTTTCAAGACTGCCAATCCACCAGATAGCTGAGCCAACCTCTTTGTCTCATCATTAGCATCTTTAAGTTCATCACCAACAACTTGCTCACTTATAAACTGTAACATCCCAAACGTTTTATGTTTGACTATTTGACTTTCCGTTAGTTAACGTTAAGTCTATTATGTTTATGTGCCCTATATGGGATTATGTGATTAAATGCTTAGACGTTTAATATGAAATGACAAATATGTTGATTAATGAAAGTAAAGTTAAGTTATAAAGTGCTTGTTAGTATGTTAAGACTCCCGGTAGAAAGTTAAGCTAAGAACGTTAAGTTGAAGAGTTGAGGGGTCTTAAGTGTAAGTTTGAGTTTGGTGGCCAGGGGTTAGGGAGCAATTAGGCAGCCCTAATTGTCATAAAACACCTGCTCTTGTGTGTGTGAAACCTCTCAACCGATCCCCTCAATCCCCAAGACAAGTTTCCCTCAAGATTCAATCGATTCGTGCCGTATTGATCAAGTTTTGATTAGATCTTGGATCCTCTAAGTCATCTATAGGTAATATAGGTAATATTATCTTTGAATTCTGATCTTATGAGTCATAGATGAGTTATAATCTAGTCCATAGGGTTTGGGTTGGGTTATTTGATCAAACGTTTATCGAATTCATGTTATTCGGGTGTTTTAATGATTGATTTATGATGTAAAGGATTAAGGGATTAATAGGATGGTTTAAGTTGATGAAAGTGCAATTAAAAGGATTAATTTTAAGTCCCCAGGTTGGATTTGGGGTATGGGTTCGTATGGAATTCGTTTGATCAAAGAACAAAAATTAGGTTTCTGGTCGACACTCCAGGTGCGACGCACCACAGCCCAAAATGAAAAATGGATTTCAGTCAAAAGCCCGATATGCGGCGCACCAATGGGTAGGTGCGGCGCACCTGCATCTATTCAGAATTTTCTGATGGATTTATGCGACGCACCAAGTAGTAGGTGCGACGCACCTACTTATGTTCAGAATTTTCTGATCGATTTATGCGACGCACCATGTGGGAGGTGCGACGCACCTCTTGTCCAGTTTTCACAAAACATTTCGTTTAGCTTATATTTCGATCTTATACTCGTTCTAGGTTGTCGGGAGCACTTAGCAAGCACTATAAGATACTTTTAACTTGTTGGTAAGCTGTACCGAGGTAAGATAACATCTTTTGTCACCTGTTGGTACAACAAATCATGTTTTCATAAGTTAAACCTTCCAATTGAATATGTATGTACATTTTATGTTCATGGGTGACTATGGGAGGTTGCAAAGGGATATATTACTTACCGTTTATGATGATTAACATTCATATGCAGGTTGCAATGGTATGTGGTAAGTATATATGCATGAGATGATGAAATGATTATAAATGCATGAAATGATGAAATGATTATGTATGTATGAAATGATGAAATGATTATAAATGCATGAAATGATGAAATGATTATAAATGCATGAAATGATGAAATGATTATAAATGCATGAAATGATGAAATGATTATATGCATGAAATGATGAAATGATTATAAATGCATGAAATGATGAAATGATTATAAATGCATGAAATGATGAAATGATTATATGCATGAAATGATGAAATGATTATAAATGCATGAAATGATGAAATGATTATATGCATGAAATGATGAAATGATTATATGCATGAATGATGAAATGATTATAAATGCATGAAATGATGAAATGATTATAAATGCATGAAATGATGAAATGATTATATGCATGAAATGATGAAATGATTATATGCATGAAATGATGAAATGATTATAAATGCATGAAATGATGAAATGATTATATGCATGAAATGATGAAATGATTATATGCATGAAATGATGAAATGATTATAATGCATGAAATGATGAAATGATTATATGCATGAAATGATGAAATGATTATAAATGCATGAAATGATGAAATGATTATAAATGCATGAAATGATGAAATGATTATAAATGCATGAAATGATGAAATGATTATATGCATGAAATGATGAAATGATATATAATGCATGAAATGATGAAATGATTATATGCATGAAATGATGAAATGATTATATGCATGAAATGATGAAATGATTATATGCATGAAATGATGAAATGATTATAATGCATGAAATGATGAAATGATTATATGCATGAAATGATGAAATGATTATATGCATGAAATGATGAAATGATTATAAATGCATGAAATGATGAAATGATTATATGCATGAAATGATGAAATGATTATAATGCATGATGATGAAATGATTATAAATGCATGAAATGATGAAATGATTATATGCATGAGATGATGAAATGATTATAATGCATGAATGATGAAATGATTATATGCATGAAATGATGAAATGATTATAAATGCATGAAATGATGAAATGATTATAATGCATGAAATGATGAAATGATTATAAATGCATGAATGATGAAATGATTATAAATGCATGAAATGATGAAATGATTATATGCATGAAGATGATGAAATGATTATAAATGCATGAATGATGAAATGATTATAAATGCATGAAATGATGAAATGATTATATGCATGAAATGATGAAATGATTATAATATGCATGAAATGATGAAATGATTATAAATGCATGAAATGATGAAATGATTATATGCATGAAATGATGAAATGATTATAAATGCATGAAATGATGAAATGATTATAAATGCATGAAATGATGAAATGATTATATGCATGAAATGATGAAATGATTATAAATGCATGAAATGATGAAATGATTATATGCATGAAATGATGAAATGATTATATGCATGAAATGATGAAATGATTATAAATGCATGAAATGATGAAATGATTATATGCATGAAATGATGAAATGATTATAATGCATGAAATGATGAAATGATTATAAATGCATGAAATGATGAAATGATTATAATGCATGAAATGATGAAATGATTATATGCATGAAATGATGAAATGATTATATATGCATGAATGATGAAATGATTATAAATGCATGAAATGATGAAATGATTATATGCATGAAATGATGAAATGATTATAAATGCATGAAATGATGAAATGATTATATGCATGAAATGATGAAATGATTATATGCATGAATGATGAAATGATTATAAATGCATGAAATGATGAAATGATTATATGCATGAAATGATGAAATGATTATATGCATGAAATGATGAAATGATTATAAATGCATGAAATGATGAAATGATTATATGCATGAAATGATGAAATGATTATAATGCATGAATGATGAAATGATTATAAATGCATGAAATGATGAAATGATTATAAATGCATGAAATGATGAAATGATTATATGCATGAAATGATGAAATGATTATAATGCATGAAATGATGAAATGATTATAAATGCATGAAATGATGAAATGATTATATGCATGAATGATGAAATGATTATAATGCATGAAATGATGAAATGATTATAAATGCATGAAATGATGAAATGATTATATGCATGAAATGATGAAATGATTATAAATGCATGAATGATGAAATGATTATAAATGCATGAAATGATGAAAGGATTAGCTTGGTGAGACTTGGGTAGACGAATAAAGAAGCTTAGCAAAGACATTAAACGCTTAGACTTCCTTTAGCCTTATGTTTGGCTATTTCATTTATGATTAAAGACTTGTAATAATGTGGCATTCATGTTGGTGCCAAAGCTTGGATTTACTTTTATTGTTTTGATGATGCTAGTAGTAACACCAAATTTTAAAGGTACCATCCGTTACGGATGGGGCAGATTTTGAAAGTGATCCTTTCCGCTTATTTTAAACGCCGTTTGGCAAAGTTTTGAAAAAATCCAAGTTTTTAAACGACGGGTGTTACATAAACTTCTGAGATAGCTCCTCTTCTTTCTTCTTACTTAACCGTTCATGTTGACGAACAACTTCCTCAGGAGACAGTTCTGCAGTAGAAGTTGTGGATTTGGGAAAGGCTCCAGCCATTAACTTTTCTTGATGTTCCCTTGCTAAAATGGGAACCTTTGGTGGCTTGCTTTGAGTAACCACAGCTGCTTTACCCTTATCAGCATATCTCTTTTCAAGGGCAGCATGGAACTCAGCAGTAGGCTTGAAGATAGAAACATTTATTGGTTTTGCTGGCACATTCTCAGCAACAACCTTCTCAGCTTGCTACCCCTGAATACTTGCTGCCGATTTAACAACCTTCTCAGCAATTGTTGTTTGCTCCCCCTCAACGTTTGCTGTCGGTTCATCAACCATCTCAGCATTACCAATGTTTTCAGTGAGGGGAGCTTGGGGAAAATTAGATGCTGGATCCTTCTCAATATTTTTCTCCCACTTGGAAGTAGCTGAAGGACTAGCTACTTCCACTTTATCTTGCGTGAGGAGGCCCAGCATTTCAACCATCATACCCTTCAGATTTTCAACCTCTTTTTCAAGCTTCTTGGTACGATTGACAGATTCGTCAAGTAGCTTTTTGTCAACAGCTACTTGGAAAGGAGTTTGAGAGAAGAGTTTATTTTTGAGAGAATGGATTTCTTGAGTGATGGAAGCGCGAAAATTATCTTGTTGAGCGGAGAAGGATGAGACAGTGTTTTGTAGTTGATGGAGGTGGGCGGTGAAAAGAATGTTGGATTGAGAGAGTTGCTGAAGAGATGATAAGAGACCAGGCTGTTCGGTGACCTTCGCTGAATGGACTTCAGCTTTCAATTTGTCTAGCGAGGCGGAGATGGCGGAGTTAGAGGTGTTGACCCTCTTCATGCTTTCATTCAGCAAGGATTGATTTCGTCTGAACAGCTGTTCATTGGACTTGGTGTGGGTGACTTGATTCTTGGTGATCCCAGACACCATACCTTGAAGAGTGGTTAGCTCATCTTTCACAACATCATTTCCAGCTATCAACTTTAGAAAGTTGTCATGATTTTCAATATGAACCTGAGCTACTTGGTCTACCAGCCAAGCATACAAGTATCCATGTCTATTCCCTTGACTTTGGCAGATTTGCACCCTTCTCAACAACTCTTGTAGCTGAAGAGTTTCAACATAATCCAGACCAGGTATATTGACAGCAGTAAAAGCAGTGGTGAGTTCTTCATCAGCAGAAGGGACCTTGAGATCCTTTAGAGAGACAGGATACTTGGAGCAAGGAACCCTGAAAAAATCTGGGTGGTGCAATGGTGGCACTTCCATGATTATTTCATCATCAACTTCTTCCACCTCAACATAAACAGCTGGCCTTATTCTTTGAAGGTGACATAATTCCACCCTTCGCTGAAGCTCAGCATCATTCACTTCAGGCACATAGTCTTCATAAAAACCAACTTGTTCAAAGGCAGCTGTGGGCCTTGGAGAGTAGCTTGGTGGAGGAGGCATATCAGCCAACGACTCTGGGATATCCTCAAATTCAGTAGGAGGAGAGGAGATTAACAAATATTCCAAGTCTTCTGCCAAGAAGCCACTAACATTGGCCTCTTCTTTACTTTCTTCTGCGGCAGCGAGTGTAATTTCAGCATCATCATCTTGGATGTCAAACTCACTGCCCAGATCTTCATCAATTTCCATGTCACTTGATAATATATTTGTCTCAGTCCCTGCACAGACAGTTTCCAAGACAACGGAAGGAGGAGGGGTAAGGGAACCTTGTGCCTCAGTCTTACTTTCTTCTGCGGCAGCGAGTGTAATTTCAGCATCATCATCTTGGATGTCAAACTCACTGCCCAGATCTTCATCAATTTCCATGTCACTTGATAATATATTTGTCTCAGTCCCTGCACAGACAGTTTCCAAGACAACGGAAGGAGGAGGGGTAAGGGAACCTTGTGCCTCAGTCTCAGTGTGTTGTTCCACCAAGACATCATCGGCCGTAGAAGGTGTTGACTCTAGCATCACCTGTGATCTGGCTGCTGTCAACGACTCAGAGGGTAATTGAGAAGAAGGGGAATTATTTGGGGGTGAAGTTGGACTTTGACCTCTAGTGGGTTGGGGTGACCCAATATCTTCACCAACCTCGCCTACAGAAGTTTGAGGTGGCTGCCTGCTGTTCCCATTTAACTTGTCAACAGCCTGTTGGGAGGTTGCTGATGGGGTGGCTTGGGTACTAATGTCCATGGGCGTTGTGGACTTCCTAACCTTGGGGTTGCCCTTTGATACACTCCGCTTACGTTTTGGGACGTCAGCGGAGGGTGAAGATTGTAAATTTTGTGTTGAGGATGCTGCCTTGGATTTAGCTTTGGTCTTTTTGGAGGTCGCTGGGGGGTTTGCCAGCGAGCCAGCCTCTAAAGGCATTTGAGCATCCACAGCGACCGTATCAGCCACTTCATCAGTAGGAAGTGCTGCCTCCCAGTCGCTGTTTTTGGGGTATAAAGAAGAGTTAAGGGAGAAAAGTACCTCTTTTATATGTGGTGTGAGGCGAGCAACCAAGTGTTCAACTGGTTGCTTGTAGATATTGTTTCCAACCCTTGCTGTTGGAATTGTTGAAGCATTTGGTAGCACATACTCATCACCCAGCGCCTCCTTGAAAATAAGGGAGAAGAATCTTGTAAAGGGCACAGTGTGTGACCTATTGTTCATGCTGATCTTGTTCTTCATATCATTGAAGATCAGCTGGGCATAATCCACAAATCGTCCTTCAGCAAGAGCGTGGATTATGGGCATCGATGTAGATGATGCCTGATTGTAAGACCCAGAATTTCCACCCATGCATTGAATCACATGAGTGAACAGAACTCTCCAGATTCCAGGAAGATTGTGCTTTAATGGATTGCTTGGAATCGCTGGAGGGTTTATCAAGTTATAATTGTATCCAATTGAGGGCAACCATGCCTTCCATTCACTTTCATTTGATGGTGCCACAAACTTGTTATCATCGGTTTCTTGTGGAAACCCAAGGGTGAGACGAAGAGAAGCAGGAGTGATTGTGATTGTTTTCTCCCCCTGGCGGACAGACCCAATGATGGACTTGTCTGCATCATTATAATCACAAGTCCACCAGAATTCTCTAAGAAGATGGACAAAAATGTTCTCTAGGTCCGCCATGATGCAATTATTTGTAGGAGATGCATGGATGAAATCCAGCATTGGCTTATACCCTTTTGTACCTTTTGGTACGTCAAGCGAGCCAAGATGATTGTTGGGTTTAACAATCATCTTCGAGGGAGAAAAGGAAACCTTTGAAGATTTATTTACATTAACAGGAGTATAGACTGGAGAGTTTAAATAGGTAATAGGAGTTTGTTCCTGAACTTGGGGTTCAGGAACAGGTGGATTTTGTGCAGCGGGGGAAGAAGAAGAAGGGATCTCAACATTTTCTTGTTGTTGAGGGATTTGAGATGAAGAAGCCATTGATTTGGTAGAAAAGAAGATGAAAGAGATTTATGAAGGAAGATGAACAGATGAAGAGAGATATTTACTTTGAGAGAAGGTGAATAGTTATATGGAAGCGTGAAAATAGAGTTGTGAGAGAGAGGATGTATATATAGGGTATGGTGGTGGGCCACGATCTTACAACTGGATTTCTCTCTCATCTTTTTCAAGCTGTGGAACAGTTGTAACCAACAACTGTTTCGTACATATGTGTAAGTGCACGTTTTGGTGCACAATTTGTGTCCGATGCATCTCAATTAAAGGGCTGTTACTTTACAGAGATTATCCAGACAACAGGACAAACTCGTGTGAACAGTACCACGAGTTTGGACAAACTCGTGTGAACAGTAACACGAGTTTGACTAAACACGTGTTACTGTAGCACGTGTTTGGAAGCCCAGGAGTTTTGAAGCCCAGCCCGTTTTGTAGCCTATAAATAGATATCTTAGGTTTCGGGTTTAGGTGTCGATTGGAGTTGCAACAGATTTCGTCCATAGGGATCAGGGTAGTGATCAATGCCCTGTCATTCCGCCATTATGTAATTCGATTATCAAGAGTCGTCTCGTTGATTGTAATCCGTAATCATCGTAGATGTATTGTAAACGGATTTATTCATTGTAATCATTCGACTAATGATAAAGGAATTCAGATTTATATCTCCTGTTCTTATTGATTTCGTGTTCATATATATGTGATTCATTCGATTACCTCAATCACGATTATGTTTGGATTCCGCACTTACATAGTCGTAGGAATCACGAATCGATCGATCCTAAGGAACTTTCAATTGGTATCAGAGCGTTTACAACCCATAGTTACACGCGTTTTTACATGATAGCACGCGTTTGATCCAAGCACGTGTTACTAGCACGCGTTTGAGTTTGGAGCTTAGCACGCGTCAACAAACATAAACTCGTGGCACTGTTCACGAGTTTACCGAAAAAAACGTGTTTGAGTTGTAGAAATGGAATCGAGGTTCAAGTATGTTTCAGTGTGGAAGGATCACAGCAGAAGACAACGATACATTGAAGCATAGAAGACAGGGTTGGCGGGAAAAATAATTTTTGTCCATGGTCTTAAAATGGCATGATTCATGGAGATTTGAAGTTTGGTAGCGTTCGAAAAATTTTTGGTCCGTTTTTGTGCGATTTCGGCACGTTTTGGATGAAAATTTTCGGCAATTATCAAATTTTTCCCACGGCCTTAGAAATAAAAATTTACGTGAATACCAATGTTTCACGTAAATGTGTTTTTCCTCGGAAATTTGGAGGGAAAACGAATATACCCTGTTTGGCGAAGAGCTGCTGCTGTAATGAGCTCTAGGCCATTTTGAAGAACCTCTATGAATAGGAGATCCTGTAACCTAAGCTTATACTACCTTTCCAAGTTTTGCAGAGAAAAGGGGGGGAGATACTTTTATCAACCAGATTTCTGAGCTGAACTGGTAATTGGTATATCACAGAAGGGCTAGATTTCAGAATTTTACAGAGAAAAGGGGGAGATAAAAAATTTCAGATTTCTGAGTAAAATTCTGTGCTACTTGAGAGACAAACCAAGATCTGTGTTTAGATGATGGTGTGCTTAATGTGAAATATGCTCAAGTATCAAATAGATGGCAGTTGTGGAAACTTTGTCGAAATATTAAGAGCAACGAAGTTGGTCATCTGTTGTTAAGTAATTGAAGATTGAACCTATTTATATTCCAAGAATAGAGATGATTATCAGGCGATCATTTATTGTGATTGCGAGAGTTAAAGATCTTTATATTTGGCGGTGTATACAACTGAAGGGGAGATCTGATAGGAAAGACTTCGGGTGGTTGGTGGAATTGTGAAGGTACAAGACAAAGTCAGATGCTGCTAGTTGAGACAGGATTTATGGTACTGCAGTTTGTGATTCAAGCTACAGAGTTTCTTATTTTTGTGAGAGCTGATTGATTTGATGCTGATTGTTGGAAATTCAACTTCTCTATTATATGCCGGTTAAGCAAGTCGAGGAATGTCTCGAGCAAAGTTCCAAGCAGGAAGAAGATTGCATATGTTTAATTCGGAGATGGTTACTGTTGAGGGGGAGAACTACAATGAGAAGTGTTAGGTTAGTTGGTTGTCACAGAGATAAAGAGATTTTGGAGTTTGAAGATCAGAGTGTTGTGTCAGAAGATCGAGTCTCAACAAAAGAAGACCCGGTATCATTAGTTAAGGGGGAGTTTGCTTTTGCAGGTTTTCGATTGCTAATGATTATCGGTGAATGAATTGAGTGCATCGGTCAAGGGGGAGACTGTAAGTGCACGTTTTGGTGCACAATTGTGTCCGATGCATCTCAATTAAAGGGCTGTTACTTTACAGAGATTATCCAGACAACAGGACAAACTCGTGTGAACAGTACCACGAGTTTGGACAAACTCGTGTGAACAGTAACACGAGTTTGACTAAACACGTGTTACTGTAGCACGTGTTTGGAAGCCCAGGAGTTTTGAAGCCCAGCCCGTTTTGTAGCCTATAAATAGAGATCTTAGGTTTCGGGTTTAGGTGTCGATTGGAGTTGCAACAGATTTCGTCCATAGGGATCAGGGTAGTGATCAATGCCCTGTCATTCCGCCATTATGTAATTCGATTATCAAGAGTCGTCTCGTTGATTGTAATCCGTAATCATCGTAGATGTATTGTAAACGGATTTATTCATTGTAATCATTCGACTAATGATAAAGGAATTCAGATTTATATCTCCTGTTCTTATTGATTTCGTGTTCATATATATGTATTCATTCGATTACCTCAATCACGATTATGTTTGGATTCCGCACTTACATAGTCGTAGGAATCACGAATCGATCGATCCTAAGGAACTTTCAATATGTATAATATATAAAAAGATTTTGAGAGTAACGTTTAAATAAAAAAAAAATTGTCCAAAAAGAAATACTTGAGTGTGCGCCGTATTGAGCAGTCGTAACCTGTCAGTCAGACTGTCACATACAGACAAATGACGTGATCAGGGCAAAAATCGAGGTGACCTTTCAGTTTGAATATATAAAACATGTGGTTCAAGATTTTGCCACGTCACCCACATAGTTACTTTGAAAACACTTAGTTTTGAAAATATCCTATGTTTTATTAAATGAAAATTTTAATTTCTTAAGAAGGATATTTGGAAAGATTACATGCTGAAGGGTGATCAGCATGTTTAAAGTTTTTGTCAGCGACTTCACAACTAACGTTGGTCACTGACTACAGTTTTTGGCAAACTGTCAGCCATCAACGGATTTGATAAGTCTTTACCACTAGCCGTTTGCTATTGGACTAGATGAAGACTTTTAGCTCTCCATTGCTTTTATTTTGCTTTTTCCCAAAGCAACAGGGATCAACGGATTTTATAAGTCTTTACCAATAACCGTTTGCTATTGGACTAGATGAAGACTTTTAGCTCTCCATTGCTTTTATTTTGCTTTTTCCCAAAGCAACAGGGATCAACGGATTTTATAAGTCTTTACCAATAGCCGTTTGCTACTGGACTAGATGAAGACTTTTAAGCTCTTCATTGCTTTGAGATCAGTGAGTAAGACTGACTTAAGCTCGCTGAATTAGCATACATGACAAGTCATGTCGCTGATTCCCCATTCAACATTCCTAACTTTCTAACAAGCAGTTTGAATCTAGTTTCATCCAGTGGTTTAGTAAAGATGTCAGCTAGTTGATCATCAGTTGGAATGAAGTAGATCTCAATGTCACCTTTCATGACATGATCACGAATAAAGTGATATCGAATATCAATATGCTTAGTTTTGGAATGTTGAACTGGGTTGTGTGTAATAGCAATAGCACTTGTATTATCACACATGATTGGAATTTTAGAGTATTCCAAATCATAGTCAGCAAGCTGATGTTTCATCCATAGCATTTGGGCACAACAGCTCACTGCAGAGACATATTCTGCCTCAGCTGTGGAGATGGAAACTGTGTGTTGCTTTTTACTAGTCCAACTAGTCAGCTTCCCCCCCAACAGTTGACATCCTCCACTGGTGCTTTTGCGATCAAGCATGCAACCAGCATAGTCGGAGTCAGAATATCCAACTAACTCGAAGTTGGAGTCTTTTGGGTACCAAAGACCCAGCGTGGGTGTACCCTTGAGATATTTGAAGATACGCTTCACAGCGAGGAGATGAGATTCTCTAGGAGAAGCTTGATAGCGAGCACAGAGACATGTTACAAACATGATGTCTGGGCGACTCGCTGTGAGATACATGAGTGACCCAATCATGCCACGATAGTAAGTAGGATTCACATACTTACCATCAGGGTCAGCGTGAAGATTATTAGGAGGGGACATTGGAGTTCCCTTTGGAGTGACATGGGTGAAGTCAAATTTATGCAACATATCCCGAATATATTTTTCTTGATTGGTAAATATTCCAGTGGGAAGCTGCTTGATTTGTAACCCCAAAAAGAAGGTTAATTCACCCATCATACTCATTTCGAAAGTGTTAGACATAAGAGAACTGAACTTTCGACAGAGTTTGGTGGACAGGGAACCAAAGATAATGTCATCGACATAAATCTGCACATACAGAACATCACCCTTATGCTTGTAGATAAAGAGGGTGCTGTCAATGGTTCCCCTACGAAAGCCATGGTCAAGAAGGAAGGTAGACAAAGTGTCATACCAAGCTCTAGGAGCTTGTTTAAGACCATATAAGGCTTTATTTAGCTTGTAGACATAGTGAGGATGCTTTGGATCCTCAAAGCCAGGAGGCTGCTTAACATAGACTTCTTCATCAAGATCACCATTTAAGAAGGCACTCTTGACGTCCATTTGATAGACAATGAAGCCTTTGTAAGCAGCATGAGCGAGAAAGAGACGAATGGCTTCAAGACGAGCGACTGGAGCAAAGGTCTCATCATAATCAATGCCTTCAGCTTGAGTATAACCTTGAGCAACCAATCTTGCCTTGTTTCTGATGACCACACCAGTTTCATCCATCTTATTCCTATAAACCCATCGAGTGCCAATGGGTTCTTTATAGGGAGGAGGAACAAGGAACCAAACATGTTGTCTTTCAAATTGTGTTAGTTCTTCTTTCATGGCTTCCACCCATGAGGGATCAGCCATGGCTTCACCAATATTGGCAGGCACAATTTGAGATAGAAAATTGACATAGAGACAAGTATTACTTGTCGCTGAGCGAGTTTGGACACCATTGTGTGGATTACCAATCACATGGTCAAGAGGGTGATCAGCAGTTCATTTGAGTGCTGGTGTGTGAATAGAAGAATGATTCATAGCGGATACTGTGGTGGTAGTTTCACTAGGAGTGGGAGTATAGGAAGAGAGATCAATGGTTAGCAAGGGTTCAGGGTTGCTGACAGGAGGGTCACTGAGAACAGTGGGTACCTCTTGCTGAGGAGTGTCATCCTCAGTGTCTCCTGAGAGAGGATTCGGTGAGGCATCATGAAATGTTTCCTCAGCGGCACCGTCAGCATCTTGAGGTTCAGTTGAGAGAGGAACATTAATGGAAGTGGCATTAACTGTTCGAAGAAGAGGCTCAACTGGATCTATAGAATAAATGTGAGCAGCAATGTACTCATCATTTGGTGAAGGACTTGGAGACTCAGCGATAGGTTGTTCAGCAACATCATGATGTGTCGCTGATACCTCAGACGAGTCAGATAGATCACTGAGAATTAATTCAGCAGATGACTCATTTGAAAGGTCACCTAAAGCTGAACAGCTTTCATCAAAAGTAACATGAATTGATTCATCTACTTTTTGAGTGCGAGTATTGAAAACTCTGAAAGCTTTGCTTATAGAAGAATATCCCAGAAGGTAGCCATCATCAGCTTTGGGATCAAACTTTCCTAAATGATCCTTATCATTTAGGATGAAAACTGGGCAACCAAAAACATGAAAGTATCCAATTTGAGGTTTCTTGCCCTTGAGAACTTCATAGGAAGTCTTATCATGTCGCTTGACAATAAGACACCTATTTTGAGTGTGGCAAGCAGTAATGACTGCTTCAGCCCAGAATTTACTAGGAAGAGAGGACTCACTGAGCATGGTTCTTGCAGCTTCAATGAGAGTTCTATTTCTCCTTTCAGCTTCCCCATTTTGCTCAGGAGTGTGAACAGAAGAGAAATTTTGTCTAATCCCTTGATCAGCACAAAAAGTCTCAAGAGTGTGGTTTCTGAACTCAGTGTCATGATCGCTTCTGAGTTCTTTAACACGTATGCTGTTGAGGTTTTCCATCTTTTTAATGAAGTTAATTATTTCCTCAGCAGCATCACTCTTAGAATGAAGAAAGATTTTCCAAGTATATCGTGAATATTCATCCACAATAACTAAGGTGTATCTGCTACCCCTTAGACTTTGGACATTTACTGGACCAAAAAGGTCCATGTGAAGGAGATGGAAACAGCCACTGATAGAGTTGGCCTGTTTGGTTTTGAAGGTGGCTCGGTGCTTTTACCTTTTTCACAAGCACCACAGAGCCTGTCTTTCTCATAAGTGAGAGGAGGAAGGCCTCGAACTAGATTTTTCTTGGCCAAAGAGTTTATGGTTTTGAAGTTCACATGCGACATACGCTTGTGCCATAACCAGTTGATTTAAGAAGTAGATTTTGAGAAGAAGCAGGTCTCGCTGTCAGTTTTGACAGGAGTAAAATCTACCAAGTAGATATCCCTTTTTCTTGGAGCGACCAAGACCACTTCTTTATTGACATTGATCATTGTGCCTTGATGCTTATCAAGGATAACCTTGTAGTCTGCATCGCACAATTGACTGATGCTGATCAGATTGTGTTTCAATCCATTCACATAAGCAACCTTAGTGAATTTGATCAGCCCATGGGAGAGAGACCCATATCCTTCAGTTTGGCCAGTAGAATTGTCACCAAACACAACTGTGGGACCATCGGTCTCCACGAAGTTATCCAGCAGGTCCTTGGATCCAGTCATGTATTTTGAACAGCCACTGTCCAAATACCACACTTCTTTTCCTAGCGAGGCCTGCAGGATAACATAAGAATGATTTAGGAAGAATCATAAGCATCCTCGCTGATAGTATCGTCAGCAGAGGATGTGAGAGGAAGATGAGCAAGTCACCATCATTTAAAACGAGAGGAAGAGGGGCTCTAGGATCAGCATTTGAATCAACTGGGAAATCAACTAGCTGATGAGCAGCAAGCATGTCATGAGTAACCTCTCGTGTGAAGAATTGATCTTCAGAGGTAAAAGTGACAGAGCTTCCAGTGTTTAGAACAACCATGTTAGCGACTTGGCTATTTTCTCCATATTCGGCCAGTATACTATCACTACCATTGGTAATGATTTCATGAGACTGGGGAAAGGAGATTCGCTGAGCGGTAATGTATTCAGCAATGTTGTCATCAGTGAGAACAACATCTTCACCCAAGCTGATATTAGATTCAGCTGGGGAAGTTCGCTCAGCGATTTCAGAGGAGGGATGAGCGGCGGAAGCTGAGGGTAGATTTGGCTGAATGACTACTTCAGGAGGATTCCTGGAGTCTTTGTCATTGCAGTCAGCAGCGATGTGTCCTCTTTCGCCACATAAATAGCATTTTCTTCCAGCCTTCTGATTTTGAATCAGAAATTCCTTGAGTTGTGAGGATAAGTCGTTGACACGCTTATTCAACTCACAAATCTCATGATTGGAGGAAGAAGTTGATGCTACTGAAAGGCCCTTTTTCTTCCTGAACCAAACAGGAAGAGTTTTGGGAACAGGGCCAAGAATGGACTTGCCCTTAGATTGAGCATTTGAAGAACAAGGGACATGATTATTCAGAACAACTCGCTGACCTCCTTTGCTGAGGAGGTCTGACCTGCTGAACAAGTTTTGTTTGTTGAGGGACAAAAGTTCCCTTTGGGACATAGACAGAATTAGGTTGCTGATAACGAGCATCAGCAAACTTAGCTCGTCTATTCATTAAGTGCTCATGCATAACAGCCTTTCTGCCAGCAGGAGAAGTATTAGAAGAAGATGAAGGCTGAGACGCAGGGCGTTCAGCGACTGCCGAGGGAATGGAATTCTCAGCGGGTTAACTAACAGGCACAGCTCGCTGAGGGGTGCTGTAGTCATATGGGACAGCGACCTTGCTCCTTCTAAAGGGTTCAACAATGAACCCACCATTGGGCTTAACAGTGAAAACCTTAGGAGCAAGGGGTTTGAAACCATCACTTGAAATATTCCCTTCAAATGTTTGGGAAGAGGAATATTGAACACGACCCTCATTTGGCATCATGTCAATAATGGGATGGTTTGGAAAGACAGTCTTAGCAAAGCTAGCTGATGAGCTAGTTTCTGCTTGTGACGAGGAAGTGGAAGTGCTGGGTGAGGGAGACTCATCATTCAATTCAGAATGATAGTCATTCATGCCTTTAACAAAGTAGTTTTTAAGCAATTCCTCACGAGAAGTAGGAGCACTGGAAGGAATCCTCTCTTCAGCAGCAGGTCTCTCGCTGAACATATTGGTGATGACAGCAGCCGTCTCATAATCACCACCGATTATCACTTTCATTTGAGCAGGAACCTGCAAGCTGAAGATTTGGTCGTGAAGCCTAGAGGCTTTAGACCAGGAGGTGACTATCTTTTCAAGGTCAGTGACCTGATTTTTCAGCTTCTCATTTGAGATTTGAAGAGTTTGGTTGAGAAGCTTTTGGGATTCAAGCTCAACATGGACATTTCTCAAATCCTTGAGCTTGTCAGTCTTATCACTTAGCTCAGCACTTACTGAGTTAAGTTTAGACTGAAGATCAGCACGAATAGATTCGACGTACTGAATATCACAAGTAAGAGATTCAAGAATTCTAGGTTTATCCTCTTCAGAGGCAGAGGAAAAAGTGCATACCTTCTTGATTGTGACATTGACCCACTGACTGGAGCACACTTGAACTTTTGTCAGCGCCTGGTCATCAGCGAGTGCCATAAAGCAGATGGCATCAACAAAGTCCTCGCTGTCAGAAACATTGGAATCAGCCCAGTCATGTTCTTCAGCAACAAGACCTTTGGCGGGAGTTTTGGCTTCTTCAACATCAGCCATTTTGGCACGAAGCTCATAATACTTCTTTTTGTATTCATCAACAGGCTTGACTGAAGAGGGCCTCGCTGATGATGAAGAGGGCTTCGCTGCCTGCAAAGAAGGAATAGAAACTTTGCATTCCTTTTGGTAATGGCCCTTACGACCACACCTCCAACATTCTTCTTGAGACTTGTCTACCACTGGTTTTTGTAAACGAGTCGACCTACGACCATTCCAATTTTTAGAATATCGTTTACCAGCGAGAAGAGCAAAGTTCATGAAGTCCGAGAACATCTCTTGTCTCTCCTCGAAGTCGAGGTCATTGACAAGATCTTGGACGTTAGAGGGGGTAGAATTGCTGATGTCCATGTCAAGATGGACAGGACTAACTTCAGCAGAGACCAGGGCAAGAGGGTCATGAACATTAGAGACACTAGATAAAGAAGAGGAAGAAGTTGAAGCATATGAACCAGCATGCCTCTTAGACTCAGCCTCAGCTCTCAAAGTTTGAGCGAGGGCTCTCTCTTCAAATTGAAGAGTGCCATAGAGTGACTCTAAGTCATGCTCCTTCAGTTGCTTAGTTGTTCTAAGAATTTGCCTTAAGCCTTGCCATTTGATGGGCAAGACGTCAATGAACTTGTAGCATATTTCAAACGTATTATGCTCTATGCCCACATTTGTCATATCATTCAAAAGGCATTTAAAGCGATTATACGTGCCATCCAGACTCTCATTAGGGAGAGAGAAGAATCCTTCATAGGCACGTTTCAGATCTATTTTCTTGGTAGCAAGAACATCTGCCGTAACATCGAATCTGGTACACAGATTATCCCACACCAATTTAGAAGAAGAAAGTTTGATGACAGATTTCATTATATCATCAGGAAGGGTAGTAATAATGAGATTTCTCAACCGAGCATCCAGATTGACAAGCCTACGCTCGTCATCTGTCCATTGTACTTCTGGTTTTATGAGCTCAGTGACAACTTCAGGAGCATCGGCAGTGGCTCCTGGTGTCCTGGTAACCAGAACCGGTACATATGGCCCTCTGGTTAGAATGGTCATAAGATAGGGTTCAACTCCTACGATGTGTAGGAGCATTCTCTCCTTCCAAGATCCGAAATCATGTGAATCGAATCTTGGTGGGATGGAGACATACCCAAAATCTCTGGTATTAACCAGAGAAGGAACAGAAGACATAATAGTAAGAAAAGAAAAGTAGACAGAAGTTTAAAGAAAAGTTTTTATATGCAGAAAATTAAGTACAGAAAGAAAGAAAGATAATCTTGCAAACTTTTACTCAGATCAGATTCGGTGTGTCGAACCACTGCTCTGATACCAACTAAAAGTCCCAAGTTTGCAACGATTATGTAATTAAACAACTAATGTAAATTACACTAAGAAAGCAAGACAAGAAAGTAAACACGTTTAATCATAAGTAGTATTAATTAAACGGTGAATACATGGTTGGTTTACAAAGAAAGAAAGAAAGAAAATATTGTTAAGTTTTTGCACACACGAAAACTTAACAATTATACAATTCTACAATGAGAGAAAACACACTAAGTGACTATTGTAGAATGAACCAACAACTTGGCGGCTAGGTCAAGTGATGCCTTATATAGGAGAGAAGAGACATCACATGACATCCCAATAGATGTTGACACATGAAGGTTGTCAACTATCTATTGGTGTGTAAGACTGGTCTGCAGAGTTCTCTTTTCTTCATCTTGTTTGTTTCCCAAAACGGCATGAAAGAGAAACTCCTTAGTACCAAAACGGTACAAGGTCACATGGCTCTATCTTGATCTTGCAACACGTGTCCTTGGGACCAGTCTTCTTATCTTCATTTTCCCGCCTATATTTGACTTACAACATATGGCGGTGAGTCATTGAACTTATCCTTTAACTTGAAGATAATAATGATCGCTGAAGGATCGCTGATGAAACTTCTCGCTGAGGCTGTCAGCGACTACTTGACTCAGCAAGTAATCTTCAGCGAATCCATGACTCAACATTAAGAAATAGTGTTAGTAAACTTTACATGTCATGTTTTGATGGCTTTTGAAGGATTTTGATGAGAATATGAGATTAAGAAAAAAAAGTTAATGTAATGTTTGTACGTAAAACAACCTCAACCTCACTTTTGGAAATAAACTCGTCAAGATAAATGCTAACAGTTCAATAGGTTTATTGTAAAAGAAAATGATAAATTCTCTTATATTTCTAAAAACTTTTAACTATGTAATTATGATACTTTGATACAATAAAAGAGCGACATTAGAAAGAAAAAAAAAGAGTAAATCACACTTGTCTATAAAACATTTTTCTCTTTTATAAATCGCACTTAGAAAACAATCTTCTAAATTCTTAATGTTTTCTATATTCTTCATTGTTTAAAACTTATATGGAACTAAACGATATTCTAAAGTTTTACTCCGTAAAAAGATAAATATGAAATTCTACCATGTGTTTATGAAGATAGTAATTTTTTTTTTTTATCCGACATCATTGCATTCTATCCACTTTAAGTTTATATTTGCCTCTGTTGATCCACTTTAGAGGGATATCAAGGAAGTAAATGAAAATGCACGTGATCGTCTCTTACCCGATCGTCTGCTCAAAATAACGTGGTATATGGACTTTGAGCTTTTATTGAAAAGAAAAAGTATCTGAATTATCTAAATCTAAATAATGTTTAAGTGGAAAACTTCTTGTTTATGCAAACAAAAATCAAGATTCAATCTTCAATTTTACAAAGAAAACAACCATCTCCATAAATGTTAACTCTTACAAGTTACGAGTCGACTCTGACTAGTCGAGTCGATTTACACCAAAAAATGAGTTGACTCGTTAGGTGACTCTCATTTTTCCAAACACTTACGAGTCGTCGTGTGAATTGGATCGAGTCAATGTGAGTCACAAACTTATAATTATTGTAGTTTGATACTATGGTTATATATTATATTTATGACTACATTATTTTGTGTGTTATCTATGTATACTTGATTCTTTTAGTGCGAATTTAGAAATAAACTGTAAATTTATGACATAAAACTATCGTGTAATAATTTTGTAAATTTATTATGATAATTAGCTTATACATTGTTTTTAAAGACATCACATATATATAGGTTATTTGAGAACTCCTAAAAAAAAAACCCAAGAACTCCTCTACACCCTTGGATCAAAGAAAATGGATGGAAAGATTAAAAATAAAAAACCCTCTCAACACTAGAGGGGTATTTTTGTCAGCTCTTTTTTTTCTCTCTCTTACTTTAATAGAATTATATCTAATTTACTAAAAAACTTTTATCTCACAAACTGTAAATCGTCAGACGAAAAGAAAGCATGGGTAATCTTAGAATTTCGTCCTCTTTCATTAGAGATGCGATTCGATATACTTTTGACGACTTTTTAATTTTTTTTTTTTCCATCACGTTCATCTTACACATGTGTAGGATGAATCTTTTAGTGGTTTTTACTTGTCCTACACATGTGTAGGATGAACCTTTTAGTGGTTTCCACTTGTCCTACACATGTGTAGGATGAACCTTTTAGTGGTTTCCACTTGTCCTACACATGTGTAGGATGAACCTTTTAGTGGTTTTTACTTGTCCTACACATGTGTAGGATGAACCTTTTAGTGGTTTCTACTTGTCCTACACATGTGTAGGATGAACCTTTAAGTGGTTTTACTTGTCCTACACATGTGTAGGATGAACCTTTTAGTGGTTTTACTTGTCCTACACATGTGTAGGATGAACCTTTTAGTGGTTTTTACTTGTCCTACACATGTGTAGGATGAACCTTTTAGTGGTTTCTACTTGTCCTACACATGTGTAGGATGAACCTTTTAGTGGTTTCTACTTGTCCTACACATGTGTAGGATGAACCTTTTAGTGGTTTCTACTTGTCCTACACATGTGTAGGATGAACCTTTTAGTGGTTCCACTTGTCCTACACATGTGTAGGATGAACCTTTTAGTGGTTTTCACTTGTCCTACACATGTGTAGGATGAACCTTTTAGTGGTTTCTACTTGTCCTACACATGTGTAGGATGAACCTTTTAGTGGTTTTTACTTGTCCTACACATGTGTAGGATGAACCTTTTAGTGGTTTCTACTTGTCCTACACATGTGTAGGATGAACCTTTTAGTGGTTTCTACTTGTCCTACACATGTGTAGGATGAACCTTTTAGTGGTTTCACTTGTCCTACACATGTGTAGTTTGTACTTACCCATGTGTAGGGTTATACTTAACCATGGGCAGGTTATACAACTCACCAGTTCCAGGTCTTTCCTACACATGTGTAGGTTGTACTTACCCATGTGTAAGTTATAAGCTTACCAGTTCGAGGTAGCCTACCGAGAAGGGCGAAGCCCCCCTGAACGGGTAAGTTATAAACTTTATAAGTAACTTACCCCTGAACCTTTTAGTGGTTTCCACTTGTCCTACACATTTGTAGGATGAACCTTTTTGTGGTTTTCACTTGTCCTACACATGTGTAGGATGAACCTTTTAGTGGTTTTTACTTGTCCTACATATGTGTAGGATGAACGTGATGGGAAAAAAAACGAAATTTAAAAAGTCGTCAAAAGTATATCGAATCGCATCTCTAATGAAAGAGGACGAAATTTCAAGACTACCCATGCTTTTTTTTTCCGTCTAACGATGTACGGTTTGTGAGATAAAAGTTTTTTAATGATTTAGATATTTTTTGATTTAATAAGAGGAGAGAGAAAGAGAGAGCTGGACAACTTTTTTAATAATGACAAACATGCCCTTCCTGATCTTGATGAATGGAGGGCTGAGATTGGTTCTCGCGTTCTTTTTTTTTTAGTGGTTCTCAAAATAACTCACCCCTATACTATATTGTGTAATATTTAAAAATTTTAAAACTATTACGAGTTAAGTCATGTTTTGAATCACAAACAAAAAAATCAAGTTTTTAAATCGAATCAAAATTACGAGTTGATAAGTATAGTCAATCTCTACTTTAGAGTAAGGAAAGGATTATAAGTCTCATCGCAAAAAAAGATTTAGATATAGTCGTTTGCTATCTTAATTTGATTGGATTAAAAACGGAAAATAAAAGAGAAATAAGAGGAGAAGATTCTCTGTTTTTCGCAACATGTAAGACAGCACCATGTCACAAGTCACTTTAAAAAGTGGGTTCCATCGTCCGTACAGTTTGACGTGTCAATTTTATTTATTTACTCGTATTTTCTTTTAACAGCAAATTGTATTTTTTTGGGATGAATTTCGCTTAAAACTTCGTATCGCGATTTAACAACGGGAGGTTTAACATATGTTTTCTTAACCGGGTTCGCGCTAGAGACTCCCTCAAAGTAGAATTGCCTATTTCAAATATCTGATGAGGGAAAAACCCTTTACTAATCTGCCCGACAACACGATAATTAATAAGGGTAAACCCTGCCCATCGGACTTGAACATGAGTATACCTAAGCCAAGCTCTCATAGAGGGACTTTCTATGTCCCCCAAGGCTTGAACACAAAACCTTTTGAATGGATGATGTACTTTCAACCACTTAACTAATGTTCAAAGACACAACATATTATATCCCTATCGGATTTTAACCTTACTTTAACAACAAATTTTCTTTCCTAATTTTATATTTTTATTTTTTCGAATATCATCACCTTATTATTTAGAGAATTTTTAGTATATTAGGTTAGAAGGATATATCTTTTCTTTATTTTAATACATCAAAAAATTTAACACCATTCTCAAAGTATGAAGCTTGATATATTTTTTAAAAGACCAAAATCTCTACCAAATAGGTAACTTCACATCCTCACCTTACAAAGCGTCCAATTAATTGTGATATAAATCATTTTCATTTTCCTTTTCCTATGGAAGGAGATCTTCACACCACCAAATTAATTATATAGACTTTTTTGCCCTTTTGCAAATTAGTCCCTCAATTTCAACTGAAATTTATTTATAGAAATTTTCTTCCGATTTCATATGAATAAGGTAGACTTTACTATCATCAATATATAATAGCCAAACATTACATCAGGTGCGCATTATCAACCAAAAGATCAAGCTGCAACATGCGTATAATCAACCAGAAAAGGAGGGGGAAAAAAAAAAGAAGAAGAAGACGATACATGTCAAACAAATATTAAACTAGTAACCAAGTCAAAAACTCATCAAAAAATCCAACTTCAATGGACAGTCTTTGAAGTAATTAACCGGAAAAAATAGTTTGATTATTACTAGAAAATCGTACCATCAGAATGGATAATAATCTACTTCTTTAGACACAAAAACTTATTGTCCAATGTCACTTGAAAGATCATGATATACACTGGAATCATATGAGTTGTTGTTATGATGGCCATAGCTAACCTCATCGACCAAGTCATTGTTGATTTGGAATGAACAAGCAGAAC
>CM067171.1:128956809-128986809 GCA_034093135.1 Erigeron breviscapus | reverse complement strand
CATGTTGAAGTTGATTATCCATGTGTGGAAAGACCACCATGTTGAAGTTGATTATCCATGTGTGGAAAGACCACCATGTTGAAGTAATTATCCATGTGTGGAAAGACCACCATGTTGAAGAAATTATCCATGTGTGGAAAGACCACCATGTTGAAGTTGATTATCCATGTGTGGAAAGACCACCATGTTGAAGTTGATTATCCATGTGTGGAAAGACCACCATGTTGAAGAAATTATCCATGTGTGGAAAGACCACCATGTTGAAGTTGATTATCCATGTGTGGAAAGACCACCATGTTGAAGAAATTATCCATGTGTGGAAAGACCACCATGTTGAATAATTATCCATGTGTGGAAAGACCACCATGTTGAAGTAATTATCCATGTGTGGAAAGACCACCATGTTGAAGTTGATTATCCATGTGTGGAAAGACCACCATGTTGAAGTTGATTATCCATGTGTGGAAAGACCACCATGTTGAAGTTGATTATCCATGTGTGGAAAGACCACCATGTTGAAGTTGATTATCCATGTGTGGAAAGACCACCATGTTGAAGTTGATTATCCATGTGTGGAAAGACCACCATGTTGAAGTTGATTATCCATGTGTGGAAAGACCACCATGTTGAAGAATTATCCATGTGTGGAAAGACCACCATGTTGAAGAAATTATCCATGTGTGGAAAGACCACCATGTTGAAGTAATTATCCATGTGTGGAAAGACCACCATGTTGAAGAAATTATCCATGTGTGGAAAGACCACCATGTTGAAGAAATTATCCATGTGTGGAAAGACCACCATGTTGAAGTTGATTATCCATGTGTGGAAAGACCACCATGTTGAAGTTGATTATCCATGTGTGGAAAGACCACCATGTTGAAGTTGATTATCCATGTGTGGAAAGACCACCATGTTGAAGTTGATTATCCATGTGTGGAAAGACCACCATGTTGAAGAAATTATCCATGTGTGGAAAGACCACCATGTTGAAGTTGATTATCCATGTGTGGAAAGACCACCATGTTGAAGTTGATTATCCATGTGTGGAAAGACCACCATGTTGAAGATTATCCATGTGTGGAAAGACCACCATGTTGAAGTTGATTATCCATGTGTGGAAAGACCACCATGTTGAAGATTATCCATGTGTGGAAAGACCACCATGTTGAAGAATTATCCATGTGTGGAAAGACCACCATGTTGAAGTTGATTATCCATGTGTGGAAAGACCACCATGTTGAAGTTGATTATCCATGTGTGGAAAGACCACCATGTTGAAGTTGATTATCCATGTGTGGAAAGACCACCATGTTGAAGTAATTATCCATGTGTGGAAAGACCACCATGTTGAAGTTGATTATCCATGTGTGGAAAGACCACCATGTTGAAGAATTATCCATGTGTGGAAAGACCACCATGTTGAAGTTGATTATCCATGTGTGGAAAGACCACCATGTTGAAGTTGATTATCCATGTGTGGAAAGACCACCATGTTGAAGTTGATTATCCATGTGTGGAAAGACCACCATGTTGAAGTTGATTATCCATGTGTGGAAAGACCACCATGTTGAAGTTGATTATCCATGTGTGGAAAGACCACCATGTTGAAGAAATTATCCATGTGTGGAAAGACCACCATGTTGAAGAAATTATCCATGTGTGGAAAGACCACCATGTTGAAGTTGATTATCCATGTGTGGAAAGACCACCATGTTGAAGAAATTATCCATGTGTGGAAAGACCACCATGTTGAAGAAATTATCCATGTGTGGAAAGACCACCATGTTGAAGTAATTATCCATGTGTGGAAAGACCACCATGTTGAAGTTGATTATCCATGTGTGAAAGACCACCATGTTGAAGTTGATTATCCATGTGTGGAAAGACCACCATGTTGAAGTTGATTATCCATGTGTGGAAAGACCACCATGTTGAAGTTGATTATCCATGTGTGGAAAGACCACCATGTTGAAGAAATTATCCATGTGTGGAAAGACCACCATGTTGAAGAAATTATCCATGTGTGGAAAGACCACCATGTTGAAGTTGATTATCCATGTGTGGAAAGACCACCATGTTGAAGTTGATTATCCATGTGTGGAAAGACCACCATGTTGAAGTTGATTATCCATGTGTGGAAAGACCACCATGTTGAAGTTGATTATCCATGTGTGGAAAGACCACCATGTTGAAGTTGATTATCCATGTGTGGAAAGACCACCATGTTGAAGTTGATTATCCATGTGTGGAAAGACCACCATGTTGAAGAAATTATCCATGTGTGGAAAGACCACCATGTTGAAGTTATCCATGCGTGTCAAACCCACTGCGGCGCAGTGGGGGTTTATGCACCCGAAGGTCAGGGAGTTCCCACTGCGGCGCAGTGGAAGTGTATCAGACCCACTGCGGCGCAGTGGGTTATCACTGTAAAAAAAAAAAAAAAAAAAAAATTTCGTTTTCGGTTTATCGAGTCCGGTCCTTTCAAGTTGGTATCAGAGCCAAGGTTTAAGGGATTTAGGTATTCCCTTGTGTAGTGAGTGCCTAGACTTAAACCTTAGTTGAGACTCGACCTTAGGTAACTGAAATTTTATATGGGACCGAAAGAGTGTTTAATGATGTTAGCTTACAAACTTGCTAGTATTAAAGCACAATAAGAAGCCGGCCTTATTGTGGTTGACATACTAACAAATTTATAAATTAACGGCATCAAACCTCGGGACGGTTTAGTATAAAGTCATAGGTTTTGGCTTCTAGTCGTAGAGATAGATAGGTTGCGTGATTAAATCTGTCTTATCTACTCTTATTATAGTATGGCCGATTATCATCATGATGAAGATGAGCACAACGAACAAAACGAAGAAGAAGAGCCCATATTTGCCGAGGATAGTATGGATATCTCGGACCAAATAGGGAGAGCATTGGAGAAGTATACTCCTCTTTTATTAAAAAGATTGAATCAAACTTTAGAAGGAGCTGTGAACGATCACATTGCTCAAATGATTAGAGAAGAGGTTGCGGTCAATGTGCAACGGGAATTTGAGAAAAGAGATGCCTAAGATAAGGGCAAGAAGACTGAAGACGAAAGGGAGGTGGAAGTAACCGGGGAGAAGGTTTATAAGAAGAAGTTCACTTTTCGAGACTTTGAAGTATGCCACCCACCTGAGTATCACGGTGATCGTGATCCCATCGTTTGTACTCGGTGGATATCAGAAATAGAAGGGGCGTTCCGCACTAGTCAATGCCCCTCACACTTGAAGGTCATCTTTGCGGTGGGTATGCTAAGGAACAGTGGGAAGAGATGGTGGGATGGTTTGTTGGCAATTAAGAAGGAAGCTTTAGATCATGTAGAATGGCCCGAATTCAAGACTATGTTTTTCAAGGAATTTAGATCGGAGGCCGAAGTGACCAAGTTGAGAAGTGAATTTCTCAATGACTGTCAAGGCACCTTGAGCTTAAATGAATTCCGAGCCCAATTCTTGGATAAAGCTCAATTTTGTCCGGAATTTCTTGAGAACGATCAATTACTAAAGGAGCAATTTTATATGAAGCTGAAGAAGAGCTTGAGGGAGAAGATAAGCCTCCGTCAAATGGATTCTTTCTCCATGTTGGCGGATGTGGCTAGGGATCATGAGATTGAGCAGTCTAGGGGGGAGGAAGGTGAATTGAAAAGGAATCATGAAGAAACGAACTCTCCAAACAAACGGTTTAGACAAGAGGGTAACTCCGGTAACAATTCACATAGAAGAAACACCCCCTTTTGCCGTCAATGCAAGAAGAATCACTCGGGAATGTGCAAGGCATCGGAGAAGGGATGTTATACTTGTGGGAAGCCGGGACACACTAGCCGGGAGTGCAGGTCCAAGCCTCGAAAACCTGTCATTTGTTTTAAGTGCTTCGGGGAGGGTCACATGAGAAGCTCATGTCCTAAATTGACCGAGGAAGAGAGACTTGAAGAGAGGAGAAAGGAAGCGGAGAGAAAGAATGTCCAAGCACATGGAAACCCACGAGGAAGATCCTTTCAACTCACGGTGGAGCAAGCAAGGAGCACGGATGATGTTGTCACAGGTACATTCCTCGTATATAATGTGCCTATGCGAATTCTCTTTGATTCGGGGGCAAATAGATCATTTGTTGCAACTAGAGTAATTCATGTTATTCCCGTGTCAAAGTCAAGTCTAGATAATATTTTGCAAGTTGAGGTTGGTAATGGTAGGATGGAATTAGTGAAGGATGTGTATATAGGGTGTGAGATCAAAATCTCTTCGGAACTCTTTCAAGCCAATTTAATTCCTTTTCCGATGGGGGAGTTTGACATAATTTTGGGAATGGATTGGTTGAGTTTTTATAACGCTAAAATCGCGTGTGATGAAAAGGCAATATATGTAAAGACCTCCAAAGGTGAAGATTTGGTGGTTTATGGTGATAGGAAGGAGCGTTCTATAGCCGTTTGTACCTTTGCTCGCGCCAAACGCTATATGTCTCATGGATGTCATGCTTACCTTGCTCACATTGTTAATGTTGAAAAGAAACCTTTATCTATCGTAGACATTCCAATCGTTAGTGAATTTGCCGATGTTTTTCCCGAAGACTTGCCAGGTATTCCCCCCGAACGGCAAGTTGAGTTTTCAATTGATCTCATTCCGGGGGCTAACCCCATTGCTAAAGCTCCTTACCGTTTGGCTCCAACGGAAATGCAAGAGATGATGAAGCAATTACAAGAACTACTTGATAAAGGTTTTATTCGACCTAGCAACTCTCCTTGGGGCGCACCGGTACTTTTCGTTAAGAAGAAGGATGGAAGCATGCGTATGTGTATCGACTATCGTGAGCTCAACAAAGTCACCGTAAAGAACAAGTATCCTTTGCCTAGAATCGACGATTTATTCGATCAACTTCAAGGAGCATTATATTTCTCAAAAATTGATCTTCGTTCGGGTTACCATCAACTCAAAGTACGTGATGAAGATATTCCCAAAACCGCTTTCCGTACACGTTATGGTCATTTCGAGTTTGTTGTCATGCCTTTTGGTCTCACTAATGCCCCCGCGGCTTTCATGGATCTCATGAATCGTGTTTGTCGTCCCATGTTGGACAAGTCCGTGATTGTTTTTATTGATGACATTCTCATATATTCCAAGAGTTCTTCCGATCATGAAGTTCATTTAAGGGAGGTGTTGGAAATTTTACGCAAGGAGAAACTCTATGCCAAATTCTCCAAATGTGAGTTTTGGTTAAGAGAAGTGCAATTTCTTGGTCACGTTATTAATAGCGAAGGAATTATGGTGGATCCGGCTAAGATTAATGCGGTGATGAAGTGGGAGCAACCTAAAAATCCGTCGGAGATTAGGAGTTTCCTTGGTCTAGCGGGCTATTACCGCCGTTTCATCCAAGACTTTTCAAAAATAGCTGCCCCATTGACCAAGTTGACTCGTAAGAATATCAAGTTTGAATGGAAAAGCGAACAAGAGTTGGCCTTTCAACAACTTCGAGAAAGGCTAAGTCAAGCACCGGTCCTTGTTTTACCGGATGGACTTGAAGATATGGTGGTGTATTGTGATGCATCATTTAATGGCCTAGGTTGTGTTCTTATGCAACGAGGTAAAGTCATTGCCTATGCTTCAAGGCAACTGAAAGAGCATGAAAAACGGTATCCTACACATGATTTGGAGTTAGCGGCGGTGGTTTTTGCTTTAAAAATTTGGCGCCATTACCTTTATGGAGTCAAGTTTACCATTTATTCCGATCATAAAAGTCTCAAGTACTTCTTTGAACAAAGAGATCTCAACAATCGCCAACGAAGATGGTTAGATCTTTTGAAAGATTATGATTGTGAAATTTTGTATCATCCCGGGAAGGCTAATGTTGTAGCGGACGCTTTGAGTCGAAAGAGTTCTCATCATGCTCTAGTCGTTTCTCCCCTTTGGGTTTTGATCACCAATGACTTCTTCGATCAAATTAAAGAAGCTCAAGAGAGAGCCTTGCAACGAGATCCTAAGAAAGAAAGAATTCAAGGCCAAATACATTATTTCACCAAGGATTCTCGTGGCCTTACCGTTCGTTTTGGGAGGATTTGGATTCCTTTCTCTTGTGAGTTGAAACAAATTCTACTTGATGAAGCTCACAAATCCAAATATTCTATTCACCCCGGTGCTACAAAGATGTATCATGACTTGAAAATAGAATATTGGTGGCCCGGAATGAAGCGAGATGTGGTGAAATATGTCGAAAAGTGTTTGACTTGTGCACAAGTGAAAGCGGAGCATCAAAAGCCTTATGGTATGTTGAAACCGTTGGAAATTCCCAAATGGAAGTGGGAAGAGATCACCATGGATTTTATCACAAAATTGCCCAAGACCCCTAGAAATCAATTCGATACTATATGGGTAATAGTCGATAGGTTAACCAAGAGTGCCTTATTTCTTCCTATTCGTGAGGCATCATCATCTGAAGTGTTGGCAAAGATCTACGTAAAAGAGGTTGTAGCTAGACATGGAGTTCCCATCTCCATTGTTTCGGATAGAGACACTCGATTCACTTCTCACTTTTGGCGGAAATTTCATGAAGATATGGGTACCAAGCTCAAGCTTAGCACCGCCTATCACCCACAAACGGATGGTCAGAGTGAGAGAACTATTCAAACGCTTGAAGACATGCTTCGGGCATGTATAATTGATTTTGGAGGCACTTGGGATCTTCACTTGCCTTTGGTAGAATTCTCTTACAATAATAGCTACCATTCTAGTATCCAAATGCCGCCATATGAAATGTTGTATGGAAGGAAGTGTAGATCTCCAATTTGTTGGGGAGAAGTAGGTCAAAGAGAAATAGGTGGCACGGAAGTGGTGTTAAAAACCATCGAAAAGATAGATGTGATCAAAGAGAGATTAAAAGCGGCTCAAGATCGGCAAAAGTCTTATGCGGATAAAAGGAGAAGACCGATTGAGTTTCTTGTGGGCGATCGGGTTTTGTTGAAAGTCTCCCCATGGAAGGGTGTACTACGATTTAGAAAGCGTGGGAAACTAAGTCCCCGATTCATTGGCCCGTTTAAAATTTTGGCTAAGGTTGGAAAAGTCGCTTACCGTTTGGAGTTACCGGATGAACTTTCGGGAATCCATCCAACTTTTCATGTGTCACATCTTAGAAAATGCCTTGCCGATGAGTCTTCTTATGTGCCTTTGAAAGAAATTGAGGTTGATAATAAGTTGAACTATGTTGAAGAACCTATTGCCATAGTAGAAGAAGAGCTTAGAAGAATACAAAATAAGACGGCGAGGACTTATAAGATTTTGTGGAAGCATGGTAAGATGTCCGATTGTACATGGGAGTCCGAGCATGACGTCCTAGTTTACTATCCGTCTTTGCATATGGCTTGGATCACGAGGTCGTGATCCGTTCCAAGTGGGGGAGAGTTGTAACACCCCAAAGATTTTAAGGTAAAAGAAATTAACCCATTTTTATAGTTTTGCATTAAATTAATTTCCTAGTATTTTATTTTTGGTAATGGGGTTAATTTAGTTGGAACTTTAGCGGATAGTGGGTATTTTAATACCAAAATTGAGAAAGGGGCGTGGCAAGCCCCAAAGGTGCCAGATATCAATTTTGGTAATGAGTCATCCCCCACCATTCTTCTTCTTCTTCCACTCTTCATGCATTCCATATCATTCCTTCAAAATCAAAGAAATCCTCTCAAAACCAAGATAGAGCTTGTAATAATAATAATCACCACCAAATAATCCTCATTCAAGAAATTAAAGTTAGGGTTTGTTTTAAGTGGTGGTGGTGGCCGATTTCTCAAGAGGAAAAAGGAGGAGGATTTCCAAATTTAAAGTCTTGATTTAGCTTATTGTTGTTGAGGTATTGATTTCCCCTAATTTAGTTTTCATTTTTCCTTGTGAAATTAGGGTTCATGGAGTGAACCAATTTTTGGGGATTTTTGATAGAAATTGAATTATGATGAATTTTCCCCAATTCCTTAGATAACCTAGTTTGTCATTGAGTTATGTGTTGAGTTTGATTATGAAATTGATAAGCTTATGTGATAATTTTGGTTTATGAGAAAAGATGAGTTTTACTAGTAATTGAAATGTTGATGGAAATGGTAGGTTGAACTACCTATGGTAGTGTGGAAGTAAAAAGAGACTCAATGATAAATGGGTTGGGTTTTGGGTTTAGAAAGGCTAGTGATTGAGTATGGCTAGGTTAAGCTAGTCAAGTTGTGAATATAAGCTTATGCACTTTTATGATATGATTATAGGTTGAAGCTTGTTTGTGCCTTATCGTTTTAACGTTATTGTTCAATTTGCGGAGGAGGTGAGTATAATTGCATACTTTTATGTTATGTTGGTATCCATGTGTGGAAAGACCACCATGTTGAAGTTGATTATCCATGTGTGGAAAGACCACCATGTTGAAGAAATTATCCATGTGTGGAAAGACCACCATGTTGAAGTTGATTATCCATGTGTGGAAAGACCACCATGTTGAAGAAATTATCCATGTGTGGAAAGACCACCATGTTGAAGAAATTATCCATGTGTGGAAAGACCACCATGTTGAAGTTGATTATCCATGTGTGGAAAGACCACCATGTTGAAGAATTATCCATGTGTGGAAAGACCACCATGTTGAAGTTGATTATCCATGTGTGGAAAGACCACCATGTTGAAGTTGATTATCCATGTGTGGAAAGACCACCATGTTGAAGTTGATTATCCATGTGTGGAAAGACCACCATGTTGAAGTTGATTATCCATGTGTGGAAAGACCACCATGTTGAAGTTGATTATCCATGTGTGGAAAGACCACCATGTTGAAGAATTATCCATGTGTGGAAAGACCACCATGTTGAAGTTGATTATCCATGTGTGGAAAGACCACCATGTTGAAGTTGATTATCCATGTGTGGAAAGACCACCATGTTGAAGATTATCCATGTGTGGAAAGACCACCATGTTGAAGTTGATTATCCATGTGTGGAAAGACCACCATGTTGAAGTTGATTATCCATGTGTGGAAAGACCACCATGTTGAAGTTGATTATCCATGTGTGGAAAGACCACCATGTTGAAGTTGATTATCCATGTGTGGAAAGACCACCATGTTGAAGATTATCCATGTGTGGAAAGACCACCATGTTGAAGAATTATCCATGTGTGGAAAGACCACCATGTTGAAGTTGATTATCCATGTGTGGAAAGACCACCATGTTGAAGTTGATTATCCATGTGTGGAAAGACCACCATGTTGAAGATTATCCATGTGTGGAAAGACCACCATGTTGAAGTTGATTATCCATGTGTGGAAAGACCACCATGTTGAAGTTGATTATCCATGTGTGGAAAGACCACCATGTTGAAGTTGATTATCCATGTGTGGAAAGACCACCATGTTGAAGTTGATTATCCATGTGTGGAAAGACCACCATGTTGAAGTAATTATCCATGTGTGGAAAGACCACCATGTTGAAGTTGATTATCCATGTGTGGAAAGACCACAATGTTGAAGTTGATTATCCATGTGTGGAAAGACCACCATGTTGAAGAAATTATCCATGTGTGGAAAGACCACCATGTTGAAGTAATTATCCATGTGTGGAAAGACCACCATGTTGAAGAAATTATCCATGTGTGGAAAGACCACCATGTTGAAGAAATTATCCATGTGTGGAAAGACCACCATGTTGAAGTAATTATCCATGTGTGGAAAGACCACCATGTTGAAGTTGATTATCCATGTGTGGAAAGACCACCATGTTGAAGAATTATCCATGTGTGGAAAGACCACCATGTTGAAGTTGATTATCCATGTGTGGAAAGACCACCATGTTGAAGTTGATTATCCATGTGTGGAAAGACCACCATGTTGAAGTTGATTATCCATGTGTGGAAAGACCACCATGTTGAAGTTGATTATCCATGTGTGGAAAGACCACCATGTTGAAGTAATTATCCATGTGTGGAAAGACCACCATGTTGAAGTTGATTATCCATGTGTGGAAAGACCACCATGTTGAAGTAATTATCCATGTGTGGAAAGACCACCATGTTGAAGTTGATTATCCATGTGTGGAAGACCACCATGTTGAAGTTGATTATCCATGTGTGGAAGACCACCATGTTGAAGAAATTATCCATGTGTGGAAAGACCACCATGTTGAAGATTATCCATGTGTGGAAAGACCACCATGTTGAAGTTGATTATCCATGTGTGGAAAGACCACCATGTTGAAGTTGATTATCCATGTGTGGAAAGACCACCATGTTGAAGTTGATTATCCATGTGTGGAAAGACCACCATGTTGAAGTTGATTATCCATGTGTGGAAAGACCACCATGTTGAAGAAATTATCCATGTGTGGAAAGACCACCATGTTGAAGAAATTATCCATGTGTGGAAAGACCACCATGTTGAAGTTGATTATCCATGTGTGGAAAGACCACCATGTTGAAGTTGATTATCCATGTGTGGAAAGACCACCATGTTGAAGATTATCCATGTGTGGAAAGACCACCATGTTGAAGAAATTATCCATGTGTGGAAAGACCACCATGTTGAAGTAGATTATCCATGTGTGGAAAGACCACCATGTTGAAGTATTATCCATGTGTGGAAAGACCACCATGTTGAAGTTGATTATCCATGTGTGGAAAGACCACCATGTTGAAGTTGATTATCCATGTGTGGAAAGACCACCATGTTGAAGATTATCCATGTGTGGAAAGACCACCATGTTGAAGAAATTATCCATGTGTGGAAAGACCACCATGTTGAAGAAATTATCCATGTGTGGAAAGACCACCATGTTGAAGAAATTATCCATGTGTGGAAAGACCACCATGTTGAAGAAATTATCCATGTGTGGAAAGACCACCATGTTGAAGAAATTATCCATGTGTGGAAAGACCACCATGTTGAAGAAATTATCCATGTGTGGAAAGACCACCATGTTGAAGTTGATTATCCATGTGTGGAAAGACCACCATGTTGAAGTTGATTATCCATGTGTGGAAAGACCACCATGTTGAAGATTATCCATGTGTGGAAAGACCACCATGTTGAAGTAATTATCCATGTGTGGAAAGACCACCATGTTGAAGTTGATTATCCATGTGTGGAAAGACCACCATGTTGAAGAATTATCCATGTGTGGAAAGACCACCATGTTGAAGTTGATTATCCATGTGTGGAAAGACCACCATGTTGAAGAATTATCCATGTGTGGAAAGACCACCATGTTGAAGTTGATTATCCATGTGTGGAAAGACCACCATGTTGAAGAAATTATCCATGTGTGGAAAGACCACCATGTTGAAGAAATTATCCATGTGTGGAAAGACCACCATGTTGAAGTTGATTATCCATGTGTGGAAAGACCACCATGTTGAAGTAATTATCCATGTGTGGAAAGACCACCATGTTGAAGAAATTATCCATGTGTGGAAAGACCACCATGTTGAAGAAATTATCCATGTGTGGAAAGACCACCATGTTGAAGTAATTATCCATGTGTGGAAAGACCACCATGTTGAAGTTGATTATCCATGTGTGGAAAGACCACCATGTTGAAGTTGATTATCCATGTGTGGAAGACCACCATGTTGAAGTTGATTATCCATGTGTGGAAAGACCACCATGTTGAAGTTGATTATCCATGTGTGGAAAGACCAGTGAGTTCCCACTGCGGCGCAGTGGGAGCGTGTCAAACCCACTGCGGCGCAGTGGGGGTTTATGCACCCGAAGGTCAGGGAGTTCCCACTGCGGCGCAGTGGGAGCGTATCAAACCCACTGCGGCGCAGTGGGTTATCACTGAAAAAAAAAAAAAAAAAAAAAAATTGTCGTTTTCGGTTTATCGAGTCTGGTCCTTTCACTAAGGGAACACCGCCCCATGGTACCGGTACCTAATAGGCGGGGAGCGAGACGGGGAGGGCGGTCACCGGGTCCATCTCCACCTTATATTTTTTTTTTTTTTTTGTCTTTTGTTGTCTTTTGGCATTATGTGGGTGGGGAGGGGCGGAGAGAGGCAGGGAGACATTCCTTGCAATTAGGGAGCGGGCGGGGAGGAGAAGAAAAAACGGGGAGGGGTGGTGAGCACAAACAACTAATTCTGTAGCACAATTTTATAGGTCGTACATTTTAGGTATCATACTGCCCAAATTTTTGTATTTTCATATACAATTTATATAGAGTTAATTACATTTTTTGTCCCTGTGGTTTGTACCAACTTTCACAAATCATCCCTGAGTACACGAAATTACGTGTTTCATCCCTAAGTATGGAATTCCGTTAACACTTTTAGTCCACGACCCAAACGGACGTTAAAAAAAGATTAATAACACTTTTGGTCCAAGGGTATATTTGTCATTTTATTATTACTTTTTATTTAACTAATAATAAATAGATATATCATCATCTTCTTCTTCACAAGAATACCAAAACAAATCCTATTAACAAGAACATATATACATTTAGAGCTTTACAAACTTAAAATACAAACAAGGATTGGACTGTTGGAGCAGATATGCACAAATAAAATCACTAATCTTATATATACACCACAACTTCTACAAACCAAAATCACTACAAATAAAAAATAAAAACAACCAAATATCTCTCATACATTAACTCGCCGGAAAATCAAGAAACTCGCCGGAGATATTATTTGAAGGAATCATTTATCAAACTTTTATAATGGATCTTAACTACAAAGCAACCGAGCTAAGATTAGCCTTGACCGGAACCGACGTCTTATTGCCGGAGGGGAACCCTCCGACGACTTCTGTAACACCCTTCATTTAAAAATACGGGTTTCCAAAAATTTTCGCCAAACGGCGTTATAACAAAGCGGAAGTAAACTTTGAAAGTCCAAACCAATTAAAATCTGTTTGGTTTCTTTAATCATTGGTGTTACTCGGTCATATCGTCAAAACAAGTTTAAATAGAAACCCGTCGGCTGCCCAACACAAAACAACCGACTACATAACATGCAAACTACATAAATGCCAAAACATAAGCAAGAGTCTAAAAATGTGCAACAACTATGGGTAGCTAAGGTCATCAGCAAGCTATCTACCCATTCCTCGCTCTTCTTCATCAACTACCTCAGCTACGCTAAACCTGAGGGAGCAACACATTTCAAAAGACAAGTGTTAGCTAACGAATTAGCTAAGTAAGATAACACTCAAGTTATAAAACATTTATCCATTTCAAACATTGTGGATTTAATCAACGTCATTAAGGCACAACACACATCAAGCATATCACATCATCAAAACTACATAATAGGATGAAACACCCTAAATGTGTCTATCCTTCATTCTGCATTACACACATATAACCACATGACTGCATTACTACTTTTAACTACGTAACTACATTTTAACTGCTTTACTACATTTTAACTGCGTCAATGTGTAACATAAGTTACACCCG
Organism: Erigeron breviscapus; assembly: GCA_034093135.1. Lineage (NCBI taxonomy): Eukaryota > Viridiplantae > Streptophyta > Magnoliopsida > Asterales > Asteraceae > Erigeron > Erigeron breviscapus. The sequence continues at coordinate 128,973,378 of CM067171.1, read as the reverse complement.
ACTAGATGACAACCATTCAGTTGAACATCAAACGTCATTAAGGAATGGCAAGCCAATCCCCGAGTAATCCGTATGCACAAGACAAATGAGGGCGGGTCAGACCCCTCGTATTACTCAACTGCATTAAATGACCATGTTGCAAGGAGCCACCCAAGCAACCTACGTCAACGCACTTAGCCGGGCTAGGGCAAGTACGGGTTAAGCTTAACACTTTCCTGCATTAAAGTTTAACGAGCTCGATCCTGCATTATTTAGTTTAGGTGACTGCATTACCTAAACATTTACTACGTTTACTGCTTTTACGTTTTGGGCCCTTAAACGTGCACGTGTCATGGCAACTTAACAAGTCTAGTGAACTAGATGAGCAAGCCATACAATCATGCACATATCAACAATCAACAACATATACTACATCTCAAAGCATCACAAGCAACTGCATATCACTTCATAACATAACACTACATTATACTTCATATCATAACATACACTACATTATACTTTATGTTGAGTCCCAATGTTTGTTGTAAATTTAATGATGACAAATCTGACCTATAAACACTTAGTAATCTTTTTTGTTCTTGTAATCGGATCTGGGTCAGACTAAGCTGACACAGCTTACGATAGGTAACTGACCCAGATCACGCTTCATGTTCGTAATTGTAATACTATATGGAAGCAAGTGTTATTCAAGCTGCATCAACAATATTAAAGCATTCAATCCAAGTCGAAGAGGAGGATTGAAGATAGAGGACCAAACTGTTAGTGGAAGACAGATTGGAACTAGCAGTCAGCTTGGAACACTTAGGCAGATTGGTGCCGTGACAAACCGCCCAATCTGTGTCAACAATCAAAGTGAAGATAACAACCTGGATTGAAGATAAGGACTATGACGTGACTAGGAATATTCCTAGTATCCAGGTTGGTGGTTGTTTACATATGCGTGTCCATACTCTTATTGGACGATGAAGAATGTGCTGCAGTACGTGGGGGACCACAAGTACGATGAAGGCACGATTGATTATTCTTTTGATCGTCCAATACAAGAAGACTACGTGGTTGATTTGGACACCAAGTGACGAGGAGCTTTCGCCTATAAAAGCAACACTCCTTGTATGCATATGTGTGGCATTTCCTGAGAATCATTCTTCACACAAAGTTTCTCTGCTCTTACACACAGCTTAGTCTGTACGAGATCAGCTTGGGCTGAGTCTCTTGAGCTGAAACTTATTGATTGTTGTTTGTCATTTCATAGGGTTGTTTAGATATTTGTAGGCTATCTTTATTCCGCAACAACCCTGTAATTCTTTGTATAGATTTTATCTTAATAAAGAGTTACATTTGAAAATCACAATCTGTGTTCAAGAATGCTTTTATCCTTTACTGCTTTACTGTTTTAATGATTCCTGTTCTTTACATGCATTAAGTATTTTGAGTCTTAAAACGTTGCTTAAAAGGTTTGTAAAGTTCGAGAAAAGTTGTATTCACCCCCCTCTACAACTATCCTGTGTACAATATACTCTGGTATATTGATACACCTTGGGACCTAACAATTGGTATCAGAGAGGTGGTTGAGAATTAACTTGACTTGATCCTTGCATATTTTTCATTTATAGTAAAGCGTAATGTCATCTTATATTGATAATGGTTCTTCAACCCGACCACCCATGTTTGACAAAGATGATTTCAGTGGGTGGAAAGGTCGAATGTCTTTGTTCCTTGAATCCATCGATAACAATATGCCTGACATCCTTCAGGATGGTCCTTATGTTCCTACTCAGACTGTAGTGGTTGAAGCTGTGGTTAGGGAAGGTCATCCAACCATTCCTGCCACAGTTAAATCCATAGTAAAGGATAGGGCAGATTGGGGGGATGAGGATAGGAGAATGGCTAACTTGGACGTGAAGGCCAGAAATTTCATTGTCCAGGCTGTGCCCAAAGACCTTTATCATTCAATAAAAATGTGTTCTACAGCAAAGAAAATGTGGGGTACATTGACTGTCATGTTTGAGGGTTGTTCTACTTCCATGGAGTCCACCATAACTACTTTAACAAGGAAGTATGAGAGATTCTTCTCTTTGAGAAATGAATCCTTAACTGACACTCATACCCGCTTTAATGCTTTGGTTAATGATTTAGCTGCTGTTGGAATTAACAAGAGTAATAGAGTTTTAAAGAGCAAATTTCTTGATTCTTTACCTCCTAAATGGAACAATTATATTTCATCTGTTAAATTAAGTGCTGTCTACAATGATCTTGATCTCCCTGGACTCTTTGGTTTGCTTCATAACCAAGAATGTTCAGAGGCAGAAAAATTAATAGCTATGGGTGATTCTTATAATCAGCCTGCTGCTGCATTTGTTGCTTCCATGACTGAACACCCTAGTTCTATTAGCAATGAGATCATTCCATATGTAAATGATGATATTCCTGTGATGTCTAACCATAACTCTGTTTGTGTTGAATCTGAATGTGAGGAATCTGATGGTGATGAACTGGCTAATGAGGTAGCTATGTTGGCTGAAAGGATCAGAAGGAGATCCTTTAACAAGTTTAAAGGAAAGGGAAGAAGTGGCCAAGCTGATAGAGCCAAGAAGCCCTTTGATATGTCCAAAGTCACTTGTTACAAGTGTGGCAAAACTGGACATATGGCTGGTGATTGTAGATCCAAAGAAACTGCTCAAGCTGGGCCAGCCAAAGGTGGAAGAGGTGAAAAGTACTCAAAACTCAAGACTAAGTACAAAGCCTTGAAAGCACAAATAGCTGAGCTGACTGAGAAGGTGAACAAAAATGAGAAAAGTCTGGTAGCCAAAGACTGGCTGAAAGTGCTACATCATCTGATGATGAGTTGTACAAAGATGCCAAATGTTTCATGGCTAAAGCTAAAGAAGCTACTCAACGATTTGCTGAAGATCTGGCCAGAATGCAACAGCAGTCAGAGTCAGCTCACCAGGCATCCACCAGTCAGACTGCTCCACATGAGGTAACTTCTTTCTCTAATATATCTGATTATGAAGAACTGTCCAGACTGAACAAACTTGGTGATGAGGTCCTTTTGCAAAAACACTTTAATCAAGAACTTAAGAAGGAAATTCATATGTTGAAACTTGATGTCAGTGTCAAAAATCACACCATTGAAAAACTTGAATCTGAAGTCAAAGCACAAAAACAATTGAACTCTATTTTAGTAAAAGAAGCTAAGACTGCAGAAGAAAAGTTTTTGAAAATTAAACTAATTACTGAGTCATGGTGTATTAATTCAAAAAGAGTTGCAAAGTGTGTCAATGACCAAATACCTCATCAGATCCAAGCTATCTTTGATGGTGATTATGACAGGGCCATAGCCATAGCTGAAGTATGTGCTATGGAGCCTTGTTATCAGCCTCCTTCACCACCCAAAGTCCAAACCAAAGGTACGAACTCTAAACCAATTAAGTTGGTTCAGAAATCTGGTATTGGGTTTCGTGATCCTGAAATTGTTGGCCAAACCATTGCTGAAGCTGTGTCTAAGACTGATAAGGTTGTTGAGTTAAAACCTGAAGAAAGTCTTGACTTATCCAAACTGACCATTACCCAGTCTGTGTCAGATTCAAATGTTAAAACAAACAAGAACTCTAGGAGAATTAAAAGGAAAGTTAGAGACCACAGTGTTCCAAAACAAAAGGTTAAGATGTTAAAGAATGAGAAGTCTGGTTCTCAAGGAAGTGTGTCACAAACCAAATCTGAGTCTATTTCATATAACACTAAATCTGACTCTGACAAAATGATTTCCAAATATGTTGAGTCCAGAACTAGTGAGGTTTCAATTGATGCAAATTTTCTTAAAGATGTTTCTGATCCCAAAAATGTTGATCAAAGAAAATTAAGAACTGAATGTCAGAAATCTGGAATAGGCAAAGGTTTTGTTCAAAAGGAAACCTTAGTTGTTGCTAAAAAGAATTTCAAATCTGGTAAGGGACATATCAAGCAACAATGGGTATCCAAATGTGATAAGAGTCAAAGTTCTACGACCCAATCTGAGTCAGACCCTCTGGTCAGCTCTGGTGAACCCATCTCCAGATGGGTTCCCAAAATGAACTAATCTCTTATTGCAAATGCAGGGCAGTCATGATGATAACACCTGGCACTTGGACAGTGGTTGTTCCAAGCATATAACCGGATGTAAGTCCCTGCTATGTAACTTTAGGATTCGCGCTGGTCCTAATGTTACTTTTGGAGATGATTCTCAAGGAAAGACAGAAGGTGTTGGTGTTCTTTCGAATGGTCCTCTCACTTTCAGAAGAGTTTCTTATGTTAATGGTTTGAAGCACAATCTGATTAGTGTGAGTCAGTTGTGTGATGCTGGTTATGAGGTAAGATTCAGGTCTGATAAGGGGATTGTTCTTGATTTGGAAGGCAATGTGGTTCTGATTGCAAAGAGGGATGAGTCTTTGTATTCTTTTGACATGAGAAATCCAACTGTCACAAGAGAAGTGTGCTTCATGTCAAAGTCTCAAGATGAGCTGAATTGGTTGTGGCATAAAAGTAAAAAAAAAAAACAAAATCCAACTGTAACAAAGATGTTTCATGTCAAAGACTCAAGATGAGCTGAATGGTTGTGGCATAAAAGGTTGTCTCATATGAATTTCAAAGACATCAACAAGCTGTGTAAGAAAGAGTTGGTGTCTGGTCTTCTAGTGATCAAGTATGAGAAGGACAAGCTGTGTGGTGCTTGTGAGAAAGGCAAGCAACATAAAGCTACCTTTAAGTCTAAAACCTGCTCAACCATTGATAATTGTTTGGATCTGCTTCATATGAACTTGTTTGGACCAATTAGTACTCCATCATTCACTGGAATGAGGTACTCCTTGGTCATTGTTGATGAGTATTCAAGATACACCTGGGTTTTCTTTCTTAAACACAAGAGTGATGCTGCTGAAACAATCATTGATTTTATCAAGCAAGCTGAAATTCTTTACAAAAGGCCTGTTAGGCAGTTAAGGAGTGATAATGGAACTGAATTCAAGAATATCACTCTTAACTCTTTTTGCAGAGAAGGGAATTTCACAAGTCTACTCAGCTGCTAGAACTCCTCAACAAAATGGTGTTGCAGAAAGAAGAAACAGAACTCTTATTGAAGCTGCCAGATCCATGATGGCTCAAAACAATGTGAAGTCTCATTTCTGGGTTGAAGCAATACACACAGCTTGCTTTACCCAGAACAGATCCCTCATTGTGAAAAGACACCAGAAGACTGCATATGAACTTCTTAGGGGGAGAAAACCTGAGATCGGTTTCCTAAGAATGTTTGGAAGTCCTTGCTATATTCTAAACCAGAAAGACCACCTTGGTAAGTTCGATGAGAAGTCAGATGAAGGTATCCTTCTTGGATATGCAACAATGATGAAAGCCTACAGAGTATACAACAAGAGAACTAAAACAATTGAGAACTCTGTAAATGTAAGCATTGATGAAGGTTGTTCTAAGCCAGATTGCTCTCCTCCTGAAGATGAAGACTTCAACTTTGAAGAACTGGCTGTACCTGAGAATGAGCCTCCAACAAATCCTCCAGTTGGAGCTAATAATGCTCAAACTCAGGGGGAGCAACTTTTAGAAGAAGAAGAAGAAGTTCCAATCTTTGAAGATGCCCAAACTGATCCTACTCCTACTGAAGTTATTGTTCAGACTCCATTAAATGACTCTCCAACTGGTTCAGACTCCTCCATTCCTGTCCAAGCTGATCAGCCTCTTCCTCAAGCTGATCATGCTGGACCATCAAATCTGAATCAGTCCATTGTCCCTGCTACTAGATGGACAAAGAGTCATCCAATTGACCAAATCATTGGTGATCCACTCTCTGGTGTGAAAACAAGAAGAAAGGCAACAGGCAACTTCTGCATGTTTGTCAACTTTGTAAGCAAGATGGAACCAACTGAGGTTGATGAAGCTCTGGGAGATCCTTCTTGGGTTAATGCAATGCAAGATGAGCTAACACAGTTTGAAAGTAACAAGGTTTGGGAACTTGTTCCAAGACCTCATCACAAGACTGTGATTGGAACCAAGTGGGTCTACAGAAACAAAATGGATGAAAGGGGAGTTGTGACCAGAAACAAAGCAAGATTGGTAGCTCTGGTTACAGACAAGAGGATGGAATTGATTATGATGAGACCTTTGCACCAGTGGCAAGATTAGAGGCAATCAGAATGTTTTTGGCCTTCTCTGCTCACAAGGGTTTCAAGGTCTATCAAATGGATGTGAAGAGTGCTTTTCTTAATGGAAAGTTGGAAGAAGAAGTCTATGTTGAACAGCCTCCAGGTTTTGAAGACTCAAAGTTTCCTGACCATGTATTCAAGCTTGACAAGGCTCTCTATGGGTTAAAGCAAGCTCCAAGGGCATGGTATGATACTTTGTCTAAATTCTTATTGGCTAATAAATTCAAAAGAGGTAATGTTGACAAGACTTTGTTTGTGAGAAAGTATAATGGTGATATTCTGCTGGTACAAATATATGTAGATGATATAATATTTGGTTCTAGCAGTGAAAGACTTTGCAAAATGTTTTCAGAATTAATGTCTAAAAAGTATGAAATGAGCATGATGGGAGAACTAAACTATTTTCTGGGTTTACAAGTTAAACAGACTAAAAATGGAATTTTTATAAACCAAGGAAAGTATGTTAAAGATCTCTTAAACAAATTTGGTTTTAGTGATTGCTCACCTATGAAAACTCCTATGGGAACTGGTGAAAAGCTGGATGAAGATAAAAATGGAAAATCTGTTGACATCACAGCTTATAGGGGTATGATAGGATCATTACTTTATTTAACTGCTAGTAGACCAGATATTATGTTTGCTACATGTCTTTGTTCAAGATATCAGGCTAGTCCTAAGGAATCTCATCTTAAGGCTGTAAAGAGAATCTTTAGATACCTTAAAGGTAGTCCCAATCTGGGTCTTTGGTATCCCAAAGACTCAGGTTTTGATCTAATTGGCTATTCAGATTCTGACTTTGCAGGCTGTAAGTGTAAGTCCCAACTTGTTAGATGGTACTACTGAAGACACCTCTATGTCGATGGTGGAGTTACTTTGCAATATACTTGTTAAACTGGAGACGACCAGTTAGATAAGTATATACCAAGTTCTAGATAGATTACTTATAAAAGACAATAAGTAAAGAACAATGCAATAATACAAATAACTTGTAAACAATCTTGATGAGACAATATGTAGTTTTTCAAAGTGTAATTTATTTATTGATATTAAACAAATTACAAGGTTGATGCGGAACCAAGATAATACACGAATGTAAATATCCTAACAACCTATGAAATACAATTGATCTATACTTGGAATTTCTCTTCTACAATCGAAACACTTAAAGTAGTGAAATGTTCCTTTTAGCGATTGAGAGAATATTGCACAAGTTCACCAAGAATATTGCAGGTTTGCAAAGTATGAAGTTATTCGTTTGTGTGTGAAGTAACTTGTGAAATAACTTTGTGAGAACGAATACTTAAATTCTTGGTTGTGCAATGACTTGTATTTATAGGCAAAGTTAACATTGGGATGTTAACTTTAGCCGTACAAATGTGGTTGGAAGCATTTAAGGAATAGCATTTAATTCCTTAAAAAGTTTTGTAAAGTCGCATGTTAAAGTGACTTTACACAACCACCTTTATGTACCTTTTAATACTTAAATAATAAGATAAGGCTTATTATCCGGGTAAAGGTACATAAAGTATACAAGTCAATTCCTCGTAATCAGTGTAAAGCTTTGTAAGGGCTTTCACTGAAGGTCTCCAGTTTGTAACTGACTAGAATGTCAACTGGGCTTCGCTGCCATTGTCATTCTCTTTCTTCCATTTGTTGTCTTCGACTTCAACTGGAATGTTTCTTCAACTTGGTCAGTTCTCAACTGGAGGAAGTCTTCAGTTGTGTTAACTGTACGGTGCAACTGGAATGCTTCTTCAATTTGGTCAGTTCTCAACTGGAGGAAGTCTTCAGTTGCGTTAACTGTACGGTGCAACTGGACTTCAATATATTTCTCGACAAATCTTCTTGGTCACCAGTTTACTGGTCACCAGGTGGCAACTGGTGAACTGGTCAGTGTGAACTGGTGACTGGCCAGTTCCAGGTGAACTGGACCTAACAAATTCCCCCTATTTATCTAGAAATATAGTCTAAGTCTTTTCTAGTTCTTGTATCTATACAAGTGTGAACTATAGAGACTTGTTTGATTTAAATCTATCTAAGGTATCTAAGGTATTTTTATAGATCAATAAATACCTTAGTTTTGTCTTTTAGTTTTGTTAGATTTTAATCTTTTATCTACCTTGTGGTTACAGACTGGTAACTTCTTTTATACAAGGAGTGAAATTTACACAAGTTACAACAGAATGTACAACAAATTACAAGAAGATAAAAATGAAGAAGAACTTAAACAGATGGCCCTTCGCCAGTTCTTCTTCTTTTGGTCACTAGAGAAATAGGTTGAGTGTCTTCAGGGTCAATATTCAGCCTTGCTCCAGATTCTCTTTATGTTGAATCTTGCCCTTTAGGAAATTTACCCATGCCTTCTCAAACCTATTCTTTTGTGCCTTCGCATCTAGCACATTTACCATCTCGACCCATTCACTGAACCCAAATTGCAACACACCAGGATCATCAGTTCTCACTAGTGGCCCACCAGCATACTTTACTTCAACTTGAAAGACCTTGGTGCCTGGCTTAATTGTAATATTGACATTAGTGATAGTACCACCATGTCTTCTGGTTGACATGATCTGGGAGTAGTAGTTTCTTGCTTCAGTTTCATTAGTGATTTTAATACTCCCAGCACCAGCAGCCAGTACGGCGGACTTAATGTCTTCATTTGTTACCTCGCCAGTTGGTTCAACGAATGTTCTAAGATCAGCATCCCTGGCAGCTTTGGTCAGTGGTCTTCTAGGTTGTGGAATTCTTCTTGGTGGATTCATCACTTCTTTCACAACCTTCTTTACATTGGCAATTCTCTTCAGAATCCCACTGGCCCTTAACTCCTTAGCCCTCTCCAAAGAAATGTTCAAGCTTCTGGCATCAAATTCAGCCTCATCCTCATGATAGTGTCTTTCCAGCTCAACATCTAGCATTTCATTTAACTGGTCAACTATCCTAGGATCATTCTTAACACTGAGATACTCCTCCTTAGTGATACCTAGAAGATTGGCATCACTCATATCTAGCAAATTCAATTGTGTGAGATGTGCCCTGGCTTCAGCTTGGTTCCTTTGTTTCATTTTCTTTCGTTCTTTAACACTATCACCAAGTCTGGCCAGTCTTCTACTGTCACTATCTGAAACTGGAGGCAGTACATCAACATTACCAGTCTCAAGCATTTCCATTTCAGTGGCCGGCTGGGCTTCATCAGTTACTTTGCCCTTTCCCTTATCCAACACATTCCCCCTTACACTAGCATCACCAGTTTGCTCACCAGCATCAGTACTGGTAGCTAAGCTCAATTCCCTTCTTGGTACAACTGGTGGTGCAAGGACTGTACTTCTTTCCCCCTTGGCAGCATCTAGACCTGCCCTTATTGCTTCCCATTCAGAGGGTGTGATGGCAACCGGTCAAGAGGCTGCCACGACTGCATGTCCTTGCACTCTTTAAAAATCCCACACATCATTCTGAAGGACCTCCAAAGGTGGTTGGTTTCTTTAGACTGGGCCAAGACATTTGCAATAACTTTGTCTTGACCAGTTTTCAATTCATTCAAAACCTTTGATTCTTCATCAATACCAGCAACCACCTTTTCCTTCATATCATCATCCCTCTTCTTCAAGTTCTCCACTTCATTGGTCAATTTATTCAATGTTTCAGTATGAAGAGATACTTGGGTGCTCAAACCTTCAATGCTGCCCCTCAACTGGTTGATCTCACTGGTAAGTGGGGCCAGATCAATCTGAGGAGTGGCCAGCTTGGTGATCTCAGATATCACCCTTTCAACCAAACGCTCTTCCCTAGCACCCAACGTATCCTCTATCTTTTGACCAACTGAAGATACCAACTGCTCTCCAAGGCCAGTTAAATCTAGGCCAGGTCTCTCAATTAGTTCCTTGACCTGCCTTTCAATCTCCTTCAAATCTACTTCAGAAGTTCTGACAGTGTTGGTAAGTAGACTTGAGATAGAACTGGTGACCTTGGAGTGAGTTAGGTCAAAGGCTTCCTTCAATGTCCCTGCCAGATTGTTACTGCCAGTGACCAACTCATTCAATTTATGAAACACCAAGTCCTCATTTGATGAGAACTTGTTTATCCCCAGATCAACCACCTTGATATTTGTCAATGAGTCTTTGTGGTATCTGGAGAAGGACTTGGTGTTTTTATCAAGTGTCTTCTGAATCTCCTCCACCCTGGTAAGAAGGTTTTGGAGATCGGATTGTATAGAGACAACTTGACTGTCCAGTGACAAAGAAGAAGGTGTCACTGGACCACGAGCAGTTACTACTGGAGCAACTGGAGGAGGCAAACTAATGGAAGCCTCCCCAGTTGTCAGGCCAGCAGTTGAATATATAGGAGGAGTGGTAGAAGAAGAAAGGATTGGAGATACAATGTGTTGTTCATGCTGAGAAAGCTCAGGTGTGAACAACGGCGACGGTGGTGGGGGCATTTCTCGAGCAAAGGAGAATTGCCCAGTTGGTAAGGGAGCGGTATATATTGGTAAGGAAATATTTGTAGGCACATTTTGCTCAGATGGTGAAATTAAAATTGATGCGTCTGGAGGGCAGACTGGAGATGAAGGGTCTTGAGCTTGGGGGGGGGGGGGGGGGGGGGGGGGGGGGGGGGGGGGGGGGGGGGGGGGGGGGGGGGGGGGGGGGGGGGGGGGGGGGGGGGGGGGGGGGGGGGGGGGGGGGGGGGGGGGGGGGGGGGGGGGGGGGGGGGGGGGGGGGGGGGGGGGGGGGGGGGGGGGGGGGGGGGGGGGAGGGCAGACTGGAGATGAAGGGTCTTGAGCTTGTACAGAAGCACCAAGAATCTCCAAGTCTGTTTCAGTACCTTCTGAATCCGAAGATTCAATAAGGATTTCCTCGTCATTAACACCCATGTCCAGATCCATGAATGTGACAGAGGGCTGACCAGTTACCTGGTCAGACTCCAGATGACCTTCCCCAGTTTCCTGGATGGGTACATCTGTTGATGGATCAGATACCAAAGTATCGTCACCAGGGATAGATGTGATGGGGGTTGCTTCAGTTATGGTAGCTCTATCCTCTACCACAACATTAGACACACTGGAGGGTCCCTCATTGTTTTGAGGCCCGCCCAGTTGCCTTTCTGACTCACCTACCAGAGGTGCATCAGTTGAAGCGAATGCCAGCTGCATTCTTTCAGGAATTTCAACCTCACCAGCTTCAGATACTAGTGAGTCTAGATTCCTAAGCATATCTGGGGCATTGAATGGAGAGTTTGTATCATTATATGCTTCCCTGCCCAGAATTTGCTTAAAACAGAGTGAGAGGAACCTTGAAAAGGGGATACATACACCCTGGAGCCCTTCAGTTTTTGTACCAGGCTTCTGTACAACATGTCTGCAAAGTCCACCCTCAAACCGTTCCACAAGCAGTAAGCCATCTCTGCTTGTGAGGAGTTGATCTGGTCAAGTCCACCAGAACTCCCACCCATACTTTCCACCAGGTGGATGAAAAAATACCTCCATGAAGGAGTAAGATCCTTCATGGTCATCGCACCTTTTGTCTTGAGCACCCCATTCTCCAAGCACTCTTTGTGTCCCATTTCCAGGAGCACTTGGCGAAAATTTATGCTAGGGGGCAAGACGACTGGAGATTCATTCTCTCTCCAGTAGTTAAGGCGTAAGGCATCCCTTAACACGTCAGAGGTCAAGGTACACTGGATTGTTCCATCCTTTAAAGTGAAACTGATGGAGGAACAATCAGAGAAAGAACAGCAGTGTACCAAAACTCACACAAGTAGTTGTGAAACAACTTGCGTGGGTTTAGAGAGAACGAGGGTCCTATTGGAGAATTCTTTAAAAACTTTCGAATTCTACCAATAAGGGTATTGGACCCTTGATTTCCTCGTAGGCTGGCCATAGGATTATTTGGATTTAGTTTTATGGCAGCACAATAAGGAGCACCAGGTGCCTGGGAGACATCTGGTGAGGGATTGTAAGGAGCAGTCAAGAGATTTACATCTCTTGAGCGGGATGATTTAGGAGCCATTGAATGAAATTGAAATTGAGGAATTTTTAGGGTTTTGATATGAGAAGCAAAGAGAAGAATGAAGCAGTGATTTATGATTGGAAGTAAATGAAGAGAGTAAATGAAGAGAATGAAAAAGAAAGTAAATGTGTTATGAAGTAAATAAGGGTATTTATAAGGGGATTCAAGATCCCAATGTAAAACCAAAAATCATATTTTATTAAACCAAATATTTTCGAAGATATTTTGAAAATAAAATATAATTTTCCATGTAAGCATTAAATGTTACCATGTCAGCATTAAATGCTACGACGGCTTACTTTACCTATGACCCCACTCACTTTTTGTTTTCCCAACACAAACAGTTGTCAAGTACTAAAAATGGGTTCAACACGTCAGATCACGATATCAAGTAGTTTAAAAACACTCGAGTATCATCACGTGTCACATAAATTGACCAAGTATTTGTAACGTTATAAAAATTTAGACAAAGACTGAACCTGGTACCTGGAGGATCAGTCCAGTACCAGTTTCCAACTGAAGAGTTCTCCAGTTGCATTTTCAAACAAAAACGAATTTTAGTCAGAAAATTATTTTGAGTCTTTCCCCCTAAAATGATGATCCAGTAATCGATTAGTGCCAAGATAGTATCACAAAGGCGTTCGATAGCCTGGCGAGCAAAGATTTTCTGGACCTCCTCAACTGGAGAACTTCATCAGTGTAACACCCGTTTCGTAAAAATATGGATTTCCAAAAATTTTGCCTAACGGCGTTAAATCATGCGGAAACGATTTAGGAAAATACTCAACTAAGGAAAACAGTTGAGAAAACATAAGTGGTGTTACTAATAGCATCAAATCAGTAATAAAAGAAATCCATAAGATTGCCCAACATAAAGCAATCATAACATAGTCTTTACATAAGTTCCATAATGGAAATCAATAACATAAGGTCTATGCGAAGCTATTGGGTAAACTAAAGCCAGCTTGATCATCTACCCATCTCTCGCCATAGCTTCACACGTCATCTTACTGCCTAACCTGAGGGGTGTCAACACATTAAAAGAAACAAGTGTTAGCTATAAAGCTAAGTAAGATAACACCAGGTTTAAGCAAACATTTCATCCATTTAAATCGTCACTTTAAAACATCACGTCATTTTAATTAGGCATTCATACCACCGTATAAACATATCCACATCACATATCCACATCACATATAAGCATAGAGTTCATGACCCTAAGCGTGCCTAATCAATTTCGTCATCTCATCTCATCTCATTAAGTTGTGACTAAGTCACCGTTAAGTTGTAACCGAGTTACCGTTTCATTTAATGTACCCTCCCACATACGGGCACTACGTACTCTCCACATACGAGCACGATTTATACGTATCTAGTACCCTCCCACATACGGGCACTACGTACTCTCCACATGCGAGTACGACGCACTCTCCCACATGCGAGCACGGTTTAGACGTACCTATTACCACCGTCAGGCACGGGTTATGCATAACACTTATCGACATCTAATTAGCTCGAGCATTACTACGTTTAGTTTAGGTTTCCACATTAATCCTAAACTAATCCACATCTATCATCTTTTCACGTTAGGGCCCTGAAAACGTGCACGTGTCATGGCAACCTAAAAAGGTCTAGTGTTCTAGATGAACAAGCCACATATACATGCACATAACAACATTACAACATATCATTAACCACCGTCATCATAACATATCATATCATAAACATATCATTAACCACCGTCATCATAACATATCATATCGTAAACATATCATAAACATATCATTAACCACCGTCATCATAACATATCATAAACATATCATTAACCACCGTCATCATAACATATCATATCGTAAACATAACTACGGGGAAGCATCATAGGCATCGTCATCATTATTCCCCGAGTACCTCCCATATCAACCCAACCACATTATAGGTTATACATTACCGTTATGGAGGTTATAGTTTATGAAACCATTTATGTTGCACCCTCAGCGTGACAAAGGTAGTGTATCTTACCTCGTAGTAGTATGTGCGAGCAAACAAGAGCTAACAGTGCTTAATAGTAATCCCCCGACACCTATCGTACAATAACATATGAAGTATAAGTCATTAGGGACATTAAATGGACTTTCGTACGACTTAGGACTCATAGAATCCGTCGAAACTCGACCTTCACTCACTAATTCAACCTTTCAGGAAACTTGACCTCAAAATCATCCTTTAAACTCATTACCATTAGAAAATAGACTCTCTCACGATTCTAGGGATAGCTTATTTGTCAAAAACGGAGTTACGGTTCAAAAGATATGGCCATTTGAAAAATCAAACGAATTTAGCTTCCAGAAACGAATTTAACTGCTTCAAACGAATTTAGACCATTATGAACGAATTTAGCAATGCCCAAACGAAGTTAGGACATGCCCAACGAAGTTTAACTTCGTTTGGTGAACGAAGTTAGGCTCATTTCAAACGAATTTAAGTCTCAAAACTATTTAGACAATCACTTTAAACGAATTTACACATCTTAGGGTTCAAACGATTTAGAAAGCTTCCAAACGGATTTAAATTGAGTTCAAACGAACTTAGCTTCTTCTTCAAACGAATTTAGAGATCCCCAAACGAAGTTAGAACACTTAAAACGAAGTTATACTTCGTTTGGAACAACAGAAAACGAATTTAAGACTCAATTTCGACCAGAATTTATAAAACGACTTTGTTCTTCGATTTTTCCAGAAACAAACGACTTGGGCTTCACCCAAAACATGATTTTGACATTGTTAAACATATTTTGATCATTCATATCGATTACAACTCGTTTGACACCGTTTATGATCATTAATTTGCTTAAACACAACATAAACCCTAATTTATCAAAAACCCTTGTTATAATCAGATTTAATCCTTTATAAAACTTCATTAGATCTGAAAATACATCAATGAATCATTGTTACCTGATAATACAATGAGCCAGATTCAACAATGCCAAAACACACGATCGATTGACCCAAAACTTGAAGATTATGCTTAAGAATTCAAGAGAGAATTGAAGGAACTTTGTGTTTGTTTTTAATTATGATTAGTGGCTGGAAAAGGAAGGAGATTAGGCTAATCCCAGCCCTAATCCCGTTTTTAACTTTTCACTTTTGTCAAATTTAGTCCCTGGACTTCATATTAGCTTTATTACACCTTTAAACACCTAATGGGGATATACGTAACACATTAAAGCACTTTCGCACACTACATGGGCCATTTACTCATCATTAAGTCCACTTTATTGTCACTCATTAAAGACATTTAAGTCTTACAATTAGGGCACATAAGCATATAAACACGTATTTCCATGTAAACATATCACGGACTTATAATTTGACCTAACGACGTTAGTCAACATATACGTTTAAGTTTTGGGATGTTACAATTACCTCCCCCTTAAGAGGATTCCGTCCCCGTAATCACTTCAGCATCAAAAAGGTGGGGATAGGTCTCCCGCATTACGGACTCGGTCTCCCAAGTCATACTTTCGCCGTGATTGTGTTTCCACTTTATGAGAACTAGATCGATAGTCTTTCGTCGTAGCTTCTTTTGTTTCCTTCCCAATATAGCAACAGGTTCATCGACAATCTGCTTGTTGGGATTAGTACTTACGTCCTCGAGTGGAATGACATCCGTTTCATTCGCATAGCACTTACGTAGGTAACACACATGAAATGTGTTGTGAATTCCATTAAGTTCTGGAGGTAAGTCCAGCTTAAATGCCTGTTCATTAACCTTCTTAATGATCTTAAAAGGTCCAATGAATCTGGGGCTTAACTTTCCACGTTTTCCAAACCGTAATACACCTTTCCAAGGCGACACTTTGAGTAAACCATTTCGCCTTCTTTAAAATCGAACGGCCTCCTTTTCTTATCAGCATATGACTTTTGCCTTTCACGAGCAACACGTAAGGCTTTCTTTGCTACATTAACTTTATCGGCCGTAAGTTGTACTAATTCGGGTCCAGCAAATTGCTTTTCCCCGGGCTCCAACCAACAACTAGGAGTCCGACACTTCCTACCATACATCTCATAAGGTGGCATTCCAATGCTCGCATGATAACTATTGTTATACGCAAACTCAATAAGAGGTAGGTGTTTATCCCACGAACCACCATAACCCATTACACAAGCTCTGAGCATATCTTCGAGCGTTTGAATAGTCCTTTCACTTTGCCCATCGGTTTGCGGATGGTAGGCTGTGCTCAGACGAACTTGCGTACCAACTTCCCGTTGAAAACTCTTCCAAAAGTTGGAAACGAATCGAGCATCACGATCTGACACAATCGATATCGGAACACCATGTTTAGAAACCACTTCATCAATATACAACGTAGCGAAGTTCTC
>CM067171.1:128930693-128955809 GCA_034093135.1 Erigeron breviscapus | reverse complement strand
TTGTGAAATGGTGATTTTTGAACTAAAATGAGTTATGGCCATGTTCTTGTGAAAGTAAATTGAGATTTGAAAGAAGCCAACTCAAGAACAAGATGAGAATGAAAATGGGTTAAGAACTGCTAGTGATTTATTTGTGTTTAGCTATGGCTAGATAGCCTTGATTGTGATGGATGACCTTATATAGGTTTAGAATTTGATTTGCTAGATCGAAAGCTTGTAATTTGTGTTCTTGCGGTCATCATGGATTTGGTTGTCGCGAAGGAGGTGAGTACTCTTGCATACGATTATTGTTAGGATTTATGCACATAAACATATAACAATACACGAGTACGCAGCGGATAAGAACGTATATGCAATCATATTAATTAACAAAGAGAGAATTGAATATGTACCTTTTAGTGTAAGCTTCCAATAAAGTAATAATAATAAGATTATTATTAACTAGAGTTTAAAGTAAAACCCCTCTACGATCGCACACTTAAAACCCCTATATTGTATGCTATTACTCGATCACGAACTCACAAACCCGTTGTGTTTAACCCTAAAAGTCGAAAACCGAAAACCCTTTGAGTAGAGGGTTTCGGCCGAAATCAAGAGGGAGAGAGAGGAGAGATTTTACAACTAATTGTCTTGTGAATGTGTGTGAATAGCCCTCTATATATAGGCTTAATTGTAAGGGTTTTTTACCTTGGTGGACAAGCAATCTCAAGGCCTAAAGCCCCTTGAGATTTTCGGCCCTATTAAGTGGAATTAGGAAACAACTCTAATTCCTAATTTCACTTAAACACCTCCTCTTTTAATTAATAAACACTATTAAACATTTAATTTAGTTTATTAATCATTTCATGATCAAATTAATCAATATATTACAATTAATACATTAATTAATTATATAGAGTTTACGTGTCATTTTGTGTGACCCCGTAGGCTTAAATGATTTCCGAACATGTGTTTATTTAACGTGATCATATTCCAATAGCTCCCACTTGAGCATGTTATATAAAGGCAATAACATTGGTTAGCGTCTAGCAACACGCCAATGCTCCCGGAAATATTTAAGTATAGTTTCTTAAAATATCATTTGAAATGATTTAGTCTTCATTATCCCTTTGTTTCAGATACCTTGTTAATTATGGATATGGATCAATGTCATTCCATAATTTAACGATTCTGTTTCTCATTTCTACAACTAATTAAGATTACCAAATTAATCGAGATAACCTCTGGAGTTCATTTGGGTATGCGCATACAAACATCTTAATTAATTAATGAGGGGCCCAAATGGTATCATTCTTCAGTTGCAAATTGAAGGAACAAATCCTATATTGACTACACGTGTTAGTCATGTCGTTTCACTACATTTCTGAAAATAGCCCTTTGTTACCACCTTGTTCAGGATAGTTAGAACTATATCAAGAAAATGCAATCCACACATGCATAACCTGCTTGTATTTCAAGTCTAAGGATAAATAAAGCAACCATTTCACGAATTTCACTTAATGACGTCGATCCATAAAGTGATGATTCGTTAAGTGGGGTAGTTCGATATGGATATCATGTGAGTTTGGTAAGACCATCTACAAATATTCCCAAAAGTATTACCAATCACTTAGATTTGTCTTAGTTTAACTATATTTCCATATAGTTAATCGACAATGGACGTTTAGAATATTTAAAAATATTCATGGATTAAACATGCAAATATAGGACACAACCATTATTGAAATGAATACACACATACCAAGTATTAAATTCATTTATTGAAATAATAATTGTTTAATATCCCTTATCCAAATACCAATCACAGATTTACATAATATAACCAGCTAATTTAAGTCCTATGGCCTCGGCATGCGTATTGAGTTTTCCTTTTGACAAAGCCTTTGTAAAAGGATCAGCTAAGTTACAATCTGTGTGAACTTTGAGTACATTGATTTCACCTAATTCGATTTGCTCACGAACATAGTGATATCTTCTCTGGTAATGTCTGGCACCTTTCTGAACTCCGGGTTCGTTGGCAATGACAATAGCTCCCGTATTATCACAGTAGAAATCCAAAGGTGTGTTATTTGAGGGCATCACCTCAAGCCCAGAAATAAACTTTCTGATCCAGACAGCTTCCATGGCGGCATCCGCGGCAGCAATATACTCAGACTCTGTAGCAGACATAGCAACTGTAGATTGTTTCCTGCTCTTGCAATCCACCGTGTCTTCGTTTAAAACAAAGACGTATCCCGACTGAGATTTTGTATCATCTTTATCAGTCTGAAATCTAGCATCACAGTGTCTAGTCACTTTGAATTCTGTATCGGGATTTCCTCCATACACCAAAAATAACTCTTTAGTACCACGCATGTACTTAAGAATATTCTTCACAGTAGTCCAGTGATCCTCACCCGGATTCTGTTGATATCGGCTAACGATATTTTGCGCAAACGCAATGTCAGGTCTAGTGCATCTTACCGCATACATAATAGATCCTACACCCGAAGCATAGGGGATTCTTTGCATAGGTGTAAAGGCATTGTTTTTGCTAGATAAATTAAGTCTTTCTTGCATAGGCACGAAACCACGCTTAGAATTCTCCATCTTGAATCGCTTCAAGATCTTATCAATATAAGCACTTTGACTTAATCCAATCAACCCTTTACATCTATCTCTATAGATCTTGATTCCAAGAATGAATGCTGTGTCACCCAAGTCTTTCATAGCAAAACACTTTCCAAGATGGGATTTTACATCTTGCAACATTGGAATGTGATTTCCTATTATCAATATGTCATCAACATACAAGACAAGAAAAGTAACATTACTCCCACTAGCTTTGCGATATACACATGGCTCATCAAGATTTTGAGCAAAACCAAACTTTTTGATCTCCTCATCAAACCTTTTATTCCAACTTCGTGATGCTTGCTTTAGTCCATAAATAGACCTTTGAAGCTTTCACACTTTGTTGGGATATTTTGAATCGACAAAACCTTCTGGTTGAACCATATAAACTTCCTCGTCTAGATAACCATTCAAGAAAGCGGTTTTGACATCCATTTGCCATATCTCATAGTCATAGTACGCTGCTATGGCTAAGATGATCCTAATAGCTCTAATGTCCGCAACGGGAGAGAAGGTTTCCTCATAGTCAACTCCGTAAAGCTGAGTATAGCCTTTCGCCACAAGACGAGCTTTATAGGTGTGTACATTTCCATCCATGTCGGTCTTCTTCTTGAAGATCCATTTACACCCAACGGTTCTACCATTAGGTGGAAGATCAACCAAGCTCCAAACTTGATTATCTTTCATGGATTTCATTTCCACATTCGCAGCTTCAAGCCATTTTTCAGATTCTGGATCTGATAATGCAGCTTTGAAATTAGGAGGTTCATTAAAGTCTCGTAATACGTGTTCTTCAGATTCAACCATAAGATTCAATCTTTCACGAGCACGTATTGTCCTTGAGGACCTACGAATTGGAATCGCATTATCTTCAACTTGAGGTTCATGAGATTCATCTCTTTGAACATTTCCCCCCCTAAGTTGATGATTGCTAGTATTTTCAGAAGTTGACACATCTTCTTCTTGAGTCTCATCAAGCTCAACAATCCTCCTACTGTTTTCTTGAGATATGAGATTTCTTTCAAAGAACTCAGCATATCGAGATACTTTAACAGTGTTGTCGGTAGGAAAGTAGAAGTAGTAACCCATCGTTTCCTTTGGGTATCCTACAAAGATGCACTTAACAGATCTAGGTTCAAGTTTGTCAGGCGTATCTCATTTCACAAGTGCCTCACAACCCAGACCTTTAAGTAAGACAAATTGGGAACACTCCCATGCCACAATTCATGCGGTATCTTGTCAACCTTCTTGGTTGGAACCATATTGAGAATGCGTACCGCAGTCTCTAGAGCATAATCCCAAAACGAAAAAGGTAGAGTCATAAGGTTCATCATTGATCTCACCATGTCTAGCAAGGTTAGATTTCTCCTTTCAGATACACCATTATGCTGTGGGGTATATGGAGGAGTCAGCTGTTGGATAATTCTACAAGCTTTTAGATAATCCTTAAACTCTTGGCTTAAGTATTCTCCACCTCGATCCGAACAAAGAATCTTGATGGTTTTACCGAGTTGATTCTCTACTTCATTTTTAAACACTTTGAATGTTTCGAAGACTTCATGTTTATGTTTAAGCAAGTAAACATAACCATAACGACTGAAATCATCCGTAAAAGTGATGAAGTAGTTAGCACCTTTCCTTGACACATGTCTAAATGGTCCACATACATCAGTATGTATTAGTCCAAGTAGCTCTTTAGCCCTCTCTGGTTTATGCAGAAAAGGTTTTCTTGCCATCTTGCCGGAAACACAAGATACGCATTTGTCAAATGATTCATCATTTGATTGTAAGATCCCTTCACGTTGAAGCCTTTCAATGCATTTCTTGCCAACATGTGCAAGACGAAAATGCCAAAGATAAGTCGAGTCCAAATTAGGCTTGACTCGTTTGCTAACACTATACATTGAATTCTCATTTGAATCACAATCATGCATATCAATTTCATAAATACTATCACAAGCAATAGCATTAAAATAATGAACATTATTTCGAGAAACTGAAATACCATAATCATTAAAAACATTAACGAATCCGTTGTTATTCAACAAAGAAACTGAAATTACACCTCTAGTAATAGATGGTGCATAATGACAATTGTCTAAAACAATAACTAAACCAGTAGGTAAAACTAAATGATAGTCTCATATTTCTTCTACAGCTGCCGGTAGACCATTGCCCACGAACAGTTGTAAAGATCCTGGTTTCAGTTTCTTTCTCCTTCTAAGCCCCTGTAAAGAATTACAGATATGAGTTCCACACCCGGTGTCATAAACCCACGAATTACGCTTAGAAAAGGAATATAATTCAATTGTGAAGATACCTGAAGTACTGGCCGAACCAGCTTGCTTCTTCTTCGCATTCAACTCAGCTAGATACTTAGTACAATTCCTCTTCCAGTGTCCCACTTCAGCACAGTCTGGTCTTTAGCCGGATGTTCCTTTTTCGCCGGAGGGGTCTTTTTAGGTTTCGGGACGGTAGCAACTTGCTTTCCCTTACCATCGTTCTTGCCCTTAGCTCTCGGTTGTTTCCCTTTCTGGATCCTTCCCCCTTGATCGTAAGAACTTGGGGTGTAGAGTTTTCTTTGGAAGCTTTTTCTCATACTCAATCAACATGGCATGAAGTTCAACTATGGTTTTACTCATGCTATGCATATTGTAATTGCGCACAAACTCCTCAAAGTCCTTAGAAAGAGACTTAAGGATCATGCCAATAGCAATAGGCGGATGATAAGCATAGTTCAACCTTTCCAATTGCTCAAAGTACCTCTTCATCTTGAGTACATGAGGGCTCACCGGTGTTCCTTGCTCGTGTTTCAAGTCATGAAGTGTTTCAACAAGTTCAAACAATTCCACTCCAGCTTGTTTTTCATAGATAGACTTGAGTTCATTGATCATATCATACAGATTATAAGTATCGAATTGCTTTTGAAGTTCGGGATTCATGCTCCCGAGCATCAAACAAGCAACCTCATTATGTCTATCATACAGAGCATTGTATTCCGCCAATGCTGGTAGCATTGGCACCCGGAACAGCGGGCAACTGCGCTTCAAGGACATCCAATTTCTTCTCGGCTCTTAGAACAATTCTCAGCTGACGAAACCAGTCATTGAAGTTGGTTCCAGAAAGTTTTTATCTTTCTAGCATCGACCTAAAAGCCGATTGGTGTATATTTTGAGAAGCATTTGTTGTTGCCATCTACAAAACAGACAAAAGTTCAACTATCGGTATTTTCGATAATAATCCTTAAGAAATATAACTTACCCATGTTAAATTCATTTAACAATTAATTTCATTAAGGCTAGGATCCAATTGACATACAATCATTTCATCAGTTGATCTGCTAGAAATGACGTACTCAAAAGGTAAGTGACGATCAATAATTGCATTACAAGTGCAATTCCTAGATTTATGGGACTTACAACAACACTTTAATGGGGTGTTAAGTGTTTTGTAAACATGTTTTGTCCCATCTTATGCCACGGGTCAAGGATCTCACCTCTTAACTCGCTTTAAGTCGCCCAATTAAGAACATGTAAATAGTCTACCACCGGTCTCACGATGAGTAGTAATTTACCTTGTTAGATACAATTCACCTACGGTCTCACGTAGAGCAAAAAACACTTGCAAGTGTTCTTAGCAAAGTGGGTGGCAAAGACTTAACTTTGAATGGGTAATGCATTTGATGTGAATCAAAAGTTTATGTATGAAGACTCATGCAAATCTTCATAACTCAGCTAGATACTTAGTACAATTCCTCTTCCAGTGTCCCACTTCAGCACAGTCTGGTCTTTAGCCGGATGTTCCTTTTTTGCTGGAGGGGTCTTTTTAGGTTTCGGGACGTTAGCAAAAAAAAAAAAAAAAAAAAAAAAAAAAAAAAAAAAAAAAAAAAAAAAAAAAAAAAAAAAAAAAAAAAAAAAAAAAAAAAAAAAAAAAAAAAAAAAAAAAAAAAAAAAAAAAAAAAAAAAAAAAAAAAAAAAAAAAAAAAAAAAAAAAAAAAAAAAAAAAAAAAAAAAAAAAAAAAAAAAAAAAAAAAAAAAAAAAAAAAAAAAAAAAAAAAAAAAAAAAAAAAAAAAAAAAAAAAAAAAAAAAAAAAAAAAAAAAAAAAAAAAAAAAAAAAAAAAAAAAAAAAAAAAAAAAAAAAAAAAAAAAAAAAAAAAAAAAAAAAAAAAAAAAAAAAAAAAAAAAAAAAAAAAAAAAAAAAAAAAAAAAAAAAAAAAAAAAAAAAAAAAAAAAAAAAAAAAAAAAAAAAAAAAAAAAAAAAAAAAAAAAAAAAAAAAAAAAAAAAAAAAAAAAAAAAAAAAAAAAAAAAAAAAAAAAAAAAAAAAAAAAAAAAAAAAAAAAAAAAAAAAAAAAAAAAAAAAAAAAAAAAAAAAAAAAAAAAAAAAAAAAAAAAAAAAAAAAAAAAAAAAAAAAAAAAAAAAAAAAAAAAAAAAAAAAAAAAAAAAAAAAAAAAAAAAAAAAAAAAAAAAAAAAAAAAAAAAAAAAAAAAAAAAAAAAAAAAAAAAAAAAAAAAAAAAAAAAAAAAAAAAAAAAAAAAAAAAAAAAAAAAAAAAAAAAAAAAAAAAAAAAAAAAAAAAAAAAAAAAAAAAAAAAAAAAAAAAAAAAAAAAAAAAAAAAAAAAAAAAAAAAAAAAAAAAAAAAAAAAAAAAAAAAAAAAAAAAAAAAAAAAAAAAAAAAAAAAAAAAAAAAAAAAAAAAAAAAAAAAAAAAAAAAAAAAAAAAAAAAAAAAAAAAAAAAAAAAAAAAAAAAAAAAAAAAAAAAAAAAAAAAAAAAAAAAAAAAAAAAAAAAAAAAAAAAAAAAAAAAAAAAAAAAAAAAAAAAAAAAAAAAAAAAAAAAAAAAAAAAAAAAAAAAAAAAAAAAAAAAAAAAAAAAAAAAAAAAAAAAAAAAAAAAAAAAAAAAAAAAAAAAAAAAAAAAAAAAAAAAAAAAAAAAAAAAAAAAAAAAAAAAAAAAAAAAAAAAAAAAAAAAAAAAAAAAAAAAAAAAAAAAAAAAAAAAAAAAAAAAAAAAAAAAAAAAAAAAAAAAAAAAAAAAAAAAAAAAAAAAAAAAAAAAAAAAAAAAAAAAAAAAAAAAAAAAAAAAAAAAAAAAAAAAAAAAAAAAAAAAAAAAAAAAAAAAAAAAAAAAAAAAAAAAAAAAAAAAAAAAAAAAAAAAAAAAAAAAAAAAAAAAAAAAAAAAAAAAAAAAAAAAAAAAAAAAAAAAAAAAAAAAAAAAAAAAAAAAAAAAAAAAAAAAAAAAAAAAAAAAAAAAAAAAAAAAAAAAAAAAAAAAAAAAAAAAAAAAAAAAAAAAAAAAAAAAAAAAAAAAAAAAAAAAAAAAAAAAAAAAAAAAAAAAAAAAAAAAAAAAAAAAAAAAAAAAAAAAAAAAAAAAAAAAAAAAAAAAAAAAAAAAAAAAAAAAAAAAAAAAAAAAAAAAAAAAAAAAAAAAAAAAAAAAAAAAAAAAAAAAAAAAAAAAAAAAAAAAAAAAAAAAAAAAAAAAAAAAAAAAAAAAAAAAAAAAAAAAAAAAAAAAAAAAAAAAAAAAAAAAAAAAAAAAAAAAAAAAAAAAAAAAAAAAAAAAAAAAAAAAAAAAAAAAAAAAAAAAAAAAAAAAAAAAAAAAAAAAAAAAAAAAAAAAAAAAAAAAAAAAAAAAAAAAAAAAAAAAAAAAAAAAAAAAAAAAAAAAAAAAAAAAAAAAAAAAAAAAAAAAAAAAAAAAAAAAAAAAAAAAAAAAAAAAAAAAAAAAAAAAAAAAAAAAAAAAAAAAAAAAAAAAAAAAAAAAAAAAAAAAAAAAAAAAAAAAAAAAAAAAAAAAAAAAAAAAAAAAAAAAAAAAAAAAAAAAAAAAAAAAAAAAAAAAAAAAAAAAAAAAAAAAAAAAAAAAAAAAAAAAAAAAAAAAAAAAAAAAAAAAAAAAAAAAAAAAAAAAAAAAAAAAAAAAAAAAAAAAAAAAAAAAAAAAAAAAAAAAAAAAAAAAAAAAAAAAAAAAAAAAAAAAAAAAAAAAATTAAATTAATTAAACAAAAAACCCTAATTTTTATTTAATTAAAATCGAAAACTAATTAAAAACAAATAAAGAAAACCAATGTTAATATTTAACAATTATTTTCATTAAGGCTAGGATCCAATTGACATACAATCATTTCATCAGTTGATCTGCTAGAAATGACGTACTCAAAAGGTAAGTGACGATCAATAATTGCATTACAAGTGCAATTCCTAGATTTATGGGACTTACAACAACACTTTAATG
Organism: Erigeron breviscapus; assembly: GCA_034093135.1. NCBI lineage: Eukaryota > Viridiplantae > Streptophyta > Magnoliopsida > Asterales > Asteraceae > Erigeron > Erigeron breviscapus. The sequence goes on along the minus strand of CM067171.1, from coordinate 128,946,972 downwards.
GGGTGTTAAGTGTTTTGTAAACATGTTTTGTCCCATCTTATGCCACGGGTCAAGGATCTCACCTCTTAACTCGCTTTAAGTCGCCCAATTAAGAACATGTAAATAGTCTACCACCGGTCTCACGATGAGTAGTAATTTACCTTGTTAGATACAATTCACCTACGGTCTCACGTAGAGCAAAAAACACTTGCAAGTGTTCTTAGCAAAGTGGGTGGCAAAGACTTAACTTTGAATGGGTAATGCATTTGATGTGAATCAAAAGTTTATGTATGAAGACTCATGCAAATCTTCATAACATAATGTTTAATAAAATCATTTTTATAGTCTTAGCAACACAAAAGAGCTCGGTAGCTCCATTCGAACGCACAAAGAAGCGCAAGAGCAAAGGTTTCCGATAGACGCAATTAAAAAACCCGCTCTTTTAGGAGGCTAACGCACTCCCACTTATACCTCTCTTAGAGTTTGTTCAAATGGGTGAGTCGGTGTATCTCTTGGTTGTAAGACTCCAATTTTATTAAAATAAAATCATATTTCGATAATTCTTAGTCAAGTTTATTCTTTTCCAATAAAACAATTTTGCATCACCATTTATACCACAATAAAAGAAGCAAAATAATAAACTTACTAACTATTAACTAATTAATCATGCAACGAGTTAAGATGGGCCACCTAAACATGGTCACTATGGTTAATGCATATGTCTAAGTCGGCTCCCCCTTCAAAGAAGAGGACCACATACATCAAGTTACCTTGATTGCGTAAGCCTTTAAACAAACAATTAGCAAGTAATTCACATAAACATGCTGACTGGAAAATTCCAGTAGCTTCACGACCTGTTTAGACCTGTTTCTGGTCAGAATCAAGCTTCAACCAGAACTACAAAGTTGTAGCCCTATGAGTTGAGCATCTACTTTCCAAAGGGCAACTCCTAACTCATTACGGTTGATTTTATATGAATTTGTTAGTGAACTGATGTCAAGAAGAATAAATCACACGAAAAATTCACATAGTCACACAATTATCTAATAATTAACCCTAATTATTGGACCATTAGACTAAGGAATTTATATCTAAATATCTAAGTAATAATCATAAAGAATTTTGCATGAATTCCTTATGATTTTTACTTCTATTTAACAACTTTAAATAAAAGATACATAACATGCAATTTATATCTAATAAACATGTCAATTCACATAATCAAAACTTGCTTAGAGGGTTTCAATTAACCATTAAAATTAGGTTGAATTAATTAAACAAAAAACCCTAATTTTTATTTAATTAAAATCGAAAATTAATTAAAAACAAATAAAGAAAACCAATTTTAATATTTAATAATTAATTAAATTCGAACCAACCCTAAACCCCCCTTCAAGTTTTGATCTTTGTAACTAATATATCACATATTAGGCTCGTGATACCACTGTTAGGATTTATGCACATAAACATATAACAATACACGAGTACGCAGCGGATAAGAACGTATATGCAATCATATTAATTAACAAAGAGAGAATTGAATATGTACCTTTTAGCGTAAGCTTCCAATAAAGTAATAATAATAAGATTATTATTAATTAGGGTTTAAAGTAAAACCCCTCTACGATCGCACACTTGACACCCCTATATTGTATGCTAGTACTCGATCACGAACTCACAAACCCGTTGTGTTTAACCCTAAAAGTCGAAAACCGAAAACCCTTTGAGGAGAGGGTTTCGGCCGAAATCAAGAGGGAGAGAGAGGAGAGATTTTACAACTAATTGTCTTGTGAATGTGTGTGAATAGCCCTCTATATATAGGCTTAATTGTAAGGGTTTTTTACCTTGGTGGACAAGCAATCTCAAGGCCTAAAGCCCTTGAGATTTCCGGCCCTATTAAGTGGAATTAGGAAACAACTCTAATTCCTAATTTCACTTAAACACCTCCTCTTTTAATTAATAAACACTATTAAACATTTAATTTAGTTTATTAATCATTTCATGATCAAATTAATCAATATATTACAATTAATACATTAATTAATTATATAGAGTTTACGTGTCATTTTGTGTGACCCCGTAGGCTTAAATGATTTCCTCAGATGCAGTGTTGCGTCGCAACTTTTGGAGGGTGTGACGCAACTGCAAAGTTTCTGATTTCCCTGACCTGAAAGTTGCGCCGCAACTTTTGGAGGGTGTGACGCAACTGCAAAGTTTCTGATTTCCCTGACCTGAAAGTTGCGCCGCAACTTTTGGAGGGTGTGACGCAACTGCAAAGTTTCTGATTTCCCTGACCTGAAAGTTGCGCCGCAACTTTTGGAGGGTGTGACGCAACTGCAAAGTTTCTGATTTCCCTGACCTGAAAGTTGCGCCGCAACTTTTGGAGGGTGTGACGCAACTGCAAAGTTTCTGATTTCCCTGACCTGAAAGTTGCGCCGCAACTTTTGGAGGGTGTGACGCAACTGCAAAGTTTCTGATTTCCCTCTGAAAGTTGCGCCACAACTTTTGGAGGGTGTGACGCAACTTCAAAGTTTCTGATTTCCCTGACCTGAAAGTTGCGCCACAACTTTTGGAGGGTGTGACGCAACTGCAAAGTTTCTGATTTCCCTGACCTGAAAGTTGCGCCACAACTTTTGGAGGGTGTGACGCAACTGCAAAGTTTCTGATTTCCCTGACCTGAAAGTTGCGCCACAACTTTTGGAGGGTGTGACGCAACTGCAAAGTTTCTGATTTCCCTGACCTGAAAGTTGCGCCACAACTTTTGGAGGGTGTGACGCAACTGCAAAGTTTCTGATTTCCCTGACCTGAAAGTTGCGCCACAACTTTTGGAGGGTGTGACGCAACTGCAAAGTTTCTGATTTCCCTGACCTGAAAGTTGCGCCACAACTTTTGGAGGGTGTGACGCAACTGCAAAGTTTCTGATTTCCCTGACCTGAAAGTTGCGCCACAACTTTTGGAGGGTGTGACGCAACTGCAAAGTTTCTGATTTCCCTGACCTGAAAGTTGCGCCACAACTTTTGGAGGGTGTGACGCAACTGCAAAGTTTCTGATTTCCCTGACCTGAAAGTTGCGCCACAACTTTTGGAGGGTGTGACGCAACTGCAAAGTTTCTGATTTCCCTGACCTGAAAGTTGCGCCACAACTTTTGGAGGGTGTGACGCAACTGCAAAGTTTCTGATTTCCCTGACCTGAAAGTTGCGCCACAACTTTTGGAGGGTGTGACGCAACTGCAAAGTTTCTGATTTCCCTGACCTGAAAGTTGCGCCACAACTTTTGGAGGGTGTGACGCAACTGCAAAGTTTCTGATTTCCCTGACCTGAAAGTTGCGCCACAACTTTTGGAGGGTGTGACGCAACTGCAAAGTTTCTGATTTCCCTGACCTGAATGTTGCATCGCAACTTTTGGAGGGTGTGACGCAACTGCAAAGTTTCTGATTTCCCTGACCTGAAAGTTGCGCCGCAACTTTTGGAGGGTGTGACGCAACTGCAAAGTTTCTGATTTCCCTGACCTGAAAGTTGCGCCGCAACTTTTGGAGGGTGTGACGCAACTGCAAAGTTTCTGATTTCCCTGACCTGAAAGTTGCGCCGCAACTTTTGGAGGGTGTGACGCAACTGCAAAGTTTCTGATTTCCCTGACCTGAAAGTTGCGCCGCAACTTTTGGAGGGTGTGACGCAACTGCAAAGTTTCTGATTTCCCTGACCTGAAAGTTGCGCCGCAACTTTTGGAGGGTGTGACGCAACTGCAAAGTTTCTGATTTCCCTCTGAAAGTTGCGCCACAACTTTTGGAGGGTGTGACGCAACTTCAAAGTTTCTGATTTCCCTGACCTGAAAGTTGCGCCACAACTTTTGGAGGGTGTGACGCAACTGCAAAGTTTCTGATTTCCCTGACCTGAAAGTTGCGCCACAACTTTTGGAGGGTGTGACGCAACTGCAAAGTTTCTGATTTCCCTGACCTGAAAGTTGCGCCACAACTTTTGGAGGGTGTGACGCAACTGCAAAGTTTCTGATTTCCCTGACCTGAAAGTTGCGCCACAACTTTTGGAGGGTGTGACGCAACTGCAAAGTTTCTGATTTCCCTGACCTGAAAGTTGCGCCACAACTTTTGGAGGGTGTGACGCAACTGCAAAGTTTCTGATTTCCCTGACCTGAAAGTTGCGCCACAACTTTTGGAGGGTGTGACGCAACTGCAAAGTTTCTGATTTCCCTGACCTGAAAGTTGCGCCACAACTTTTGGAGGGTGTGACGCAACTGCAAAGTTTCTGATTTCCCTGACCTGAAAGTTGCGCCACAACTTTTGGAGGGTGTGACGCAACTGCAAAGTTTCTGATTTCCCTGACCTGAAAGTTGCGCCACAACTTTTGGAGGGTGTGACGCAACTGCAAAGTTTCTGATTTCCCTGACCTGAAAGTTGCGCCACAACTTTTGGAGGGTGTGACGCAACTGCAAAGTTTCTGATTTCCCTGACCTGAAAGTTGCGCCACAACTTTTGGAGGGTGTGACGCAACTGCAAAGTTTCTGATTTCCCTGACCTGAAAGTTGTGTCGCAAGTTTTGGAGGGTGTGACGCAACTGCAAAGTTTCTGATTTCCCTGACCTGAAAGTTGCGTTGCAACTTTTGGAGGGTGTGACGCAACTTCAAAGTTTCTGATTTCCCTCTGAAAGTTGCATCGCAACTTTTGGAGGGTGTGACGCAACTGCAAAGTTTCTGATTTCCCTGACCTGAAAGTTGCGCCGCAACTTTTGGAGGGTGTGACGCAACTGCAAAGTTTCTGATTTCCCTGACCTGAAAGTTGCGCCGCAACTTTTGGAGGGTGTGACGCAACTTTTTCCTCGTTCAGCAGAAAACTGGATTTTCAAACGATCATAATTTTCGAACCGTAACTCCGTTTTTGACGTTCAAGCTATCCACGAAAACGTGTTAGAGTCCACTTTCTAATGGTAATATCTTTTAAATATGAAACTAAACTCGAGTTATCCAAACGTTGGTTCAAAGTGTATTGGTTAAGTCCTTTGAAAGAAAAATATACTCCTACTTTTGGGTTGAGTCCTTTCATGACAAAATCAAAAACCAACCACAACTCGAAATTCAAACAATTATCATCACAACGTAACTAATACATCCACGACAAGTCGCAACTCAGGTTCCCTATACTATATATTGCTGGTCATTAGAAATTAAAGTCAAGTAATTGAAAGTTTTGCCTGGAAAAATGATGCTGATGTGGCTGCTTTTATAGATTGCTAAGGCGGCAAATACATCTCGACTTATGAAGTTACTTTTTAGAACGAATTGCATTTTTGGTCCCTGTGTTATCACACATTTTGCAAGTTTGATACAAAAGTGTGAAAAGTCGCGAAACCCATCCCTGTCATATCACACCTGTTGCAATTTTGGTCCAAAACTAACGTGCCGTTAGAATTCAGTCGTTAATGCCCCCATGTGCTTGTCACATGGGGGGTAGTTTCGTCCATTTATTGCTCATAGGACCATTTCTGCAAAAAAAAATTATTTTGTATAAATCTAAAAAAAATTATTTTGTATAAATCTAAAAAAAATTATTTTGTATAAATCTAAAAAATTATTTTGTATACGAGTATATCTATGAGTCTATGAAAAAGAAGTGTTTTCGGTTTGTGTTTCATTCAAGTTTGAACCCAAAGACCCAACACTACCCGAAGCAGCAGCCACTTGGGATCTATCAGTCGCACCACCAGGAGCCTCCTGGTGGCTGACCAGAATCTGAACAGTAGCAGCGGCAGCCGTGGGTGGTGGGAAAGAAAATATGGGGCGGCTAGGGTTTTCTGGATTTTTAGGGTTTTTGTTCGATCCCCCAGCCCCCAGATCGTTTCTCCAGTCAGAATTAATCAAAGTAATCCCGTCACCATCGATATTCGCTGCCATGGCCTCCCCCTGGTGGCCGGCAGCCACCCCAGCGGCGGCGAGCGGCAGTTGTGTGGTGATTTTAGGGTTTTTCACCGTTTTTGAAGGAAATAGCGTAGCAGCAACATTAGATTCGAATGAATCTGCAACAAATGACTTAGAATTGGTGGAATTAGATCTCAGATTGTATTTTGATCGAGTGATTTCATTATCTTGAACAGAATCGGATTTAAACCCTAAAGATTTAGGATCAAGGCCGTCGAACTCAACATCAACTTTTTTAGATTTATTTGCACTTTTTCCACGATTTTGATTAGGTTTTTTAGGCATGGTTTGGATCGGAGTTGAAAAAGGAACAAGAGAATGAGATCAGATTGTTTATTTCGATTGTGTTTATACAAAATAATTTTTTTAGATTTATATAAAAATAATTTTTTAGATTTATACAAAATAATTTTTTTAGATTTATACAAATTTTTATTTTTTTTTTGCAGAAATGGTCCTATGAGCAATAAATGGACGAAACTACCCCCATGTGACAAGCACATGGAGCATTAACGACTGAATTCTAACGGCACGTTAGTTTTGGACCAAAATTGCAACATGTGTGATATGACATGGATGAGTTTCGCGACTTTTCACACTTTTGTATCAAACTTGCAAAATGTGTGATAACACAGGGACCAAAAATGCAATTCGTTCTACTTTTTAAGATTGATCTATAACTACTTTATTAATCATAAAATTGATGTTATTTTTTCATCGAGAAAAAGGTGTAGATTAAATGTGTTTTTCTTGACAATATTCTTTTAAGATACACTCCATTTTAGTTGATAGTTGCTATAATCGGTTTAAAATAATGCTTTAGTATTTCAATAATTGAAGTTAAAGTATTTAAGCTAAACAGAAGCATTGACCTTTGATCGACTGGCATTCTATATATATCATTGCGTATGCACACGAATATATATAGATTAAAAATATAGAATAGCATTATGTGTATTATTACTTCTTCCATCTCATAAGCGTGTAATACATTTTTCTTTATAGTAGTTTATCAGAAGTTTCTCGGGTCAAAAATATGCATTGGCCTATAAATAAATATTTTCTAATATATATATATATCATATTTAAAATTTATCTCTACTATCTCTATCTCTATCTCTATCTCTATCTCTATCTCTACTACATTATAAAGCTATCTTTCCTCTATCTCTACTATCTCTACTATATTATATCTCTATCTCTATCTCTATCTCTATCTCTATCTCTATCTCTATCTCTATCTCTATCTCTATCTCTATCTCTATCTCTATCTCTATCTCTATCTCTATCTCTATCTCTATCTCTATCTCTATCTCTATCTCTATCTCTATCTCTATCTCTATCTCTATCTCTATCTCTATCTCTATCTCTATCTCTATCTCTATCTCTATCTCTATCTCTATCTCTATCTCTATCTCTATCTCTATCTCTATCTCTATCTCTATCTCTATCTCTATCTCTATCTCTATCTCTATCTCTATCTCTATCTCTATCTCTATCTCTATCTCTATCTCTATCTCTATCTCTATCTCTATCTCTATCTCTATCTCTATCTCTATCTCTATCTCTATCTCTATCTCTATCTCTATCTCTATCTCTATCTCTATCTCTATCTCTATCTCTATCTCTATCTCTATCTCTATCTCTATCTCTATCTCTATCTCTATCTCTATCTCTATCTCTATCTCTATCTCTATCTCTATCTCTATCTCTATCTCTATCTCTATCTCTATCTCTATCTCTATCTCTATCTCTATCTCTATCTCTATCTCTATCTCTATCTCTATCTCTATCTCTATCTCTATCTCTATCTCTATCTCTATCTCTATCTCTATCTCTATCTCTATCTCTATCTCTATCTCTATCTCTATCTCTATCTCTATCTCTATCTCTATCTCTATCTCTATCTCTATCTCTATCTCTATCTCTATCTCTATCTCTATCTCTATCTCTATCTCTATCTCTATCTCTATCTCTATCTCTATCTCTATCTCTATCTCTATCTCTATCTCTATCTCTATCTCTATCTCTATCTCTATCTCTATCTCTATCTCTATCTCTATCTCTATCTCTATCTCTATCTCTATCTCTATCTCTATCTCTATCTCTATCTCTATCTCTATCTCTATCTCTATCTCTATCTCTATCTCTATCTCTCTCTCTCTCTCTATCTCTATCTCTATCTCTCCTCCATAAATCATTTTATTCCTCTAATTCATTCAAAATCTTTATCTCAAAAACCGTACATCGATAAATTATAAAAATTATATGGGTGTTCTTAAAATTTCATGCTCTTTCATTAGAGATGTCATTCGATATACTTTCGACAAATTTTTAAATCCGAGGGCGGAGCCCGTACGGCTAAGGCATTTGGCTATCACACTCTATGACCTATCACACTCTATGACCTATCACCCCACCATCTCACCGCCGCAACGCGCGGGTACTTTCTCTCGTATTATAAAGCAAATAAGGTTTTAACTTTCAACTTTCATTTTCATTTCTCTCCTCAAATCTCAACCACTCATTTTTTTCTCTCTCCTCTATAAATCATTTTATTCCTCTAATTCATTCAAAATCTTTATCTCAAAAACCGTACATCGATAAATTATAAAAATTATATGGGTGTTCTTAAAATTTCATGCTCTTTCATTAGAGATGTCATTCGATATACTTTCGACAAATTTTTAAATCCGATGGCGGAGCCCGTACGGCTAAAGCATTTGGCTATGACATTCTATGACATATCACCTCATATGACCTATCACACTCTATGACCTATCACCCCCACCATCTTACTGCCGCAACGCGCGGGTACTTTGTCTCGTATTATAAAGCAAATAAGGTTTTAACTTTCAACTTTCAATTTCAACAATGTACACATGATAATGCATGATGTATCATACATCAATGTCCCACAACTTTCAACTTTCATTTTCATTTCTCCCCTCAAATCTCAACCACTCATTTTTTTCTCTCTCCTCTATAAATCATTTTATTCATCTAATTCATTCAAAATCTTTTATCTCAAAAACCGTACATTGATAAATTATAAAAATTATATGGGTGTTCTTAAAATTTCATGCTCTTTCATTAGAGATGTCATTCGATATACTTTCGACAAATTTTTAAATCCGATGGCGGAGCCCGTACGGCTAAAGCATTTGGCTATGACATTCTATGACATATCACCTCATATGACCTATCACACTCTATGACCTATCACCCACCATCTCAAAAACCGTACATCGATAAATTATAAAAATTATATGGGTGTTCTTAAAATTTCATGCTCTTTCATTAGAGATGTCATTCGATATACTTTCGACAAATTTTTAAATCCGAGGGCGGAGCCCGTACGGCTAAGGCATTTGGCTATCACACTCTATGACCTATCACACTCTATGACCTATCACCCCACCATCTCACCGCCGCAACGCGCGGGTACTTTCTCTCGTATTATAAAGCAAATAAGGTTTCAACTTTCAACTTTCATTTTCATTTCTCCCCTCAAATCTCAACCACTCATTTTTTTCTCTCTCCTCTATAAATCATTTTATTCATCTAATTCATTCAAAATCTTTATCTCAAAAACCGTACATCGATAAATTATAAAAATTATATGGGTGTTCTTAAAATTTCATGCTCTTTCATTAGAGATGTCATTCGATATACTTTCGACAAATTTTTAAATCCGATGGCGGAGCCCGTACGGCTAAAGCATTTGGCTATGACATTCTATGACATATCACCTCCTATGACCTATCACACTCTATGACTTATCACCCCACCATCTCAACCCCGCAACTCGCGGGTACTTTCTCTCGTATTATAAAAAGAGTTTAAAATATAAACATATATATACCATAAGGTTTAAACTGTAGATTAAACATATTATCTCAGCTTTTCACGGTAGAGACGGATATAACAAAGTACCAATGAGATTCCCAATATATATAAGCCTTTCACTTCGATTTGCTAGCACTACAATGACATTTATGTTGCTACATCTACTTACAATCCAATTTTAAGATAATATTACTAGTTTAATTCATCAAAAATAAGATTCCCTCTAGAAAGCTTTTGGCATTTTGAACCTTTTGAAAGAAGACGCTATTCTAATTTATCCATATAGTCCAACAAGAAGTCACGTTAAAGTGTAGCCCAGCCCGCTTACTTAATGTAGTTTTCTCGGCCCATGAACCCAGACAGAGATAGAGAGAAAGAAAGGGTAGTAATGAAAGAAAGTATGGTCATCAATTACAACATTATTTTTATGAATTGGACACAAAGTAGTTTGAATGGTTATGTTTCAAGACATAAAGTTGCATCTTGAGGGTAAATGCTCGAGGATAACTCTCCAAATAAGAATGTTAATTTTGATCGAAGTCAGAGTATTCCATGTGGTTGGCAATGAAGCACTTCTAGAAAGAACCCTTTCATTATTGCTTGCTGGACTTGAGTGTTCAAGTGACCTTGACGAGAAATAAAAGAGTCATGTCCCCTAACGAATTTAAATATATAAGCAAAATGATGACTAACTTCAAATATTTACAAACAATAGCAAAATTAACTTTTGATAACAAACGTAAGAAAATCATAGTACTAGAAATATATAAATCAATTCATTTTCAAACAAAAAAAAAATGAAATGTTGATTGTTGAATTAACGTATCAATGTTTCTATATTTTTATTCGGAATATAAAAGTGCAAAATTTATATATTGCTGATAATCATGCTCAATTTTTTTTCTCCTTTTTTTGTCTTGTCGTTTATTAAAATAAAAATAATCTAATATTTGTAAGGGTAGATTATTGTAGTGTTTTTTGGGAAGTCTTAAGTTGTTTGAGATTAGGATAGTTTGCCTATTCTAAAAAAAAAACATATATAATGATTCTAATGTAAATATGTTATATTACATAAAATGTTGATGTTAACTAAGAGGTTTGTTTAGGCTCTCATGGGCGTTATCGAGCTTGTTGTACGAAGATCGAGCTCAAAGCAAACTCCAAGTTAATTAGGCTAAAATAATTCTCGAATTCAGCTAGACAAGATTTGAGTTAGACACTTAGACTTCTTTTTCCTTTATTAACATATATTTATATCATTTCTAAAACCATCTACAACTGAGCAGTCTAGTAGCAAGACGAAGGAACTAATCTCCAAGGAGGAGAGTAAGCCCAAGGACCAATTATATATACTAGTGAATTAACACAAAAAACTCCAAGTTATTTCACAAAAAACACTTGAAAAAATTGAAAACTCGCTAATAATTCATTTAACGGCCGTTTAGGCCAATTTTTTCATCGTAAATCGATTTTGGGCCACTTGATTGCTAACACACCGAGCCTTAAGACCTAAAATACCTTCATAATGATAATATCTAGTTAATTGACACAAAAAACTCCAAGTTACTTCACAAAAAACACTTGAAAAAATTGAAAACTCGCTAATAATTCATTTAACGGCCGTTTAGGCCAATTTTTTCATCGTAAATCGATTTTGGGCCACTTGATTGCTAACACACCGAGCCTTAAGACCTAAAATACCTTCATAATTATAATATCTAGTTAATTGACACAAAAAACTCCAAGTTATTTCACAAAAAATCCAAGTTATTTCACAAAAAACACTTGAAAAAATTGAAAACTCACTAATAATTCATTTAACGGCCGTTTAGGCCAATTTTTTCATCGTAAATCGATTTTGGGCCACTTGATTGCTAACACACCGAGCCTTAAGACCTAAAATACCTTCATAATGATAATATCTAGTGAATTAACACAAAAAACTCCAAGTTATTTCACAAAAAACACTTGAAAAAAGAAAATTGAAAACTCACTAATAATTCATTTAACGGCCGTTTAGGCCAATTTTTTCATCGTAAATCGATTTTGGGCCACTTGATTGCTAACACACCGAGCCTTAAGACCTAAAATACCTTCATAATGATAATATCTAGTGAATTAACACAAAAAACTCCAAGTTATTTCACAAAAAACACTTGAAAAAAATTGAAAACTCACTAATAATTCATTTAACGGCCGTTTAGGCCAATTTTTTCATCGTAAATCGATTTTGGGCCACTTGATTGCTAACACACCGAGCCTTAAGACCTAAAATACCTTAATAATGATAATATCTAGTGAATTAACACAAAAAACTCCAAGTTATTTCACAAAAAATCCAAGTTATTTCACAAAAAACACTTGAAAAAATTGAAAACTCACTAATAATTCATTTAACGGCCGTTTAGGCCAATTTTTTCATCGTAAATCGATTTTGGGCCACTTGATTGCTAACACACCGAGCCTTAAGACCTAAAATACCTTCATAATGATAATATCTAGTGAATTAACACAAAAAACTCCAAGTTATTTCACAAAAAACACTTGAAAAAATTGAAAACTCGCTAATAATTCATTTAACGGCCGTTTAGGCCAATTTTTTCATCGTAAATCGATTTTGGGCCACTTGATTGCTAACACACCGAGCCTTAAGACTTAAAATACCTTCATAATGATAATATCTAGTTAATTGACACAAAAAACTCCAAGTTACTTCACAAAAAACACTTGAAAAAATTGAAAACTCACTAATAATTCATTTAACGGCCGTTTAGGCCAATTTTTTCATCGTAAATCGATTTTGGGCCACTTGATTGCTAACACACCGAGCCTTAAGACCTAAAATACCTTCATAATGATAAGATCTAGTTAATTGACACAAAAAACTCCAAGTTACTTCACAAAAAACACTTGAAAAAATTGAAAACTCGCTAATAATTCATTTAACGGCCGTTTAGGCCAATTTTTTCATCGTAAATCGATTTTGGGCCACTTGATTGCTAACACACCGAGCCTTAAGACTTAAAATACCTTCATAATGATAAGATCTAGTTAATTGACACAAAAAACTCCAAGTTACTTCACAAAAAACACTTGAAAAAATTGAAAACTCGCTAATAATTCATTTAACGGCCGTTTAGGCCAATTTTTTCATCGTAAATCGATTTTGGGCCACTTGATTGCTAACACACCGAGCCTTAAGACTTAAAATACCTTCATAATGATAAGATCTAGTTAATTGACACAAAAAACTCCAAGTTACTTCACAAAAAAACTATTAATTGACACAAAAAAACTCCAAGTTACTTCACAAAAAACACTTGAAAAAATTGAAAACTCGCTAATAATTCATTTAACGGCCGTTTAGGCCAATTTTTTCATCGTAAATCGATTTTGGGCCACTTGATTGCTAACACACCGAGCCTTAAGACCTAAAATACCTTCATAATGATAAGATCTAGTTAATTGACACAAAAAACTCCAAGTTACTTCACAAAAAAACACTTGAAAAAATTGAAAACTCGCTAATAATTCATTTAACGGCCGTTTAGGCCAATTTTTTCATCGTAAATCGATTTTGGGCCACTTGATTGCTAACACACCGAGCCTTAAGACTTAAAATACCTTCATAATGATAAGATCTAGTTAATTGACACAAAAAACTCCAAGTTACTTCACAAAAAACACTTGAAAAAATTGAAAACTCGCTAATAATTCATTTAACGGCCGTTTAGGCCAATTTTTTCATCGTAAATCGATTTTGGGCCACTTGATTGCTAACACACCGAGCCTTAAGACTTAAAATACCTTCATAATGATAATATCTAGTTAATTGACACAAAAAACTCCAAGTTACTTCACAAAAAACACTTGAAAAAATTGAAAACTCGCTAATAATTCATTTAACGGCCGTTTAGGCCAATTTTTTCATCGTAAATCGATTTTGGGCCACTTGATTGCTAACACACCGAGCCTTAAGACCTAAAATACCTTCATAATGATAATATCTAGTGAATTAACACAAAAAACTCCAAGTTATTTCACAAAAAACACTTGAAAAAATTGAAAACTCACTAATAATTCACTATAATTCATTCTTTTTCGTCGAAAATGCATACTTTTATTATAGACCATCTTAATCTTCAACAAAGTTCAAAGTCTTCAATCAAATACAATGTCTTCAACCAAATAACAATGTCTTAAACCAAATAACAAGTCTTCAAACAAATACAAATTCTTAAACAAATTAAATAGTCTTCAAATTCGAAGTCTTCAATCTTCATTGTCTTCAAATTTGTCTTCAAATTGTCTTCATTTGTCTTGATTGGTCTTCAAATGGTCTTCTTGAAACAAATACAAAGTCTAGAAACAAATACAAAGTCTTGCAACAAATACAAAGTCTTGAAAGAAATACAAACGTTTCAATCAAATAAAAGTCTTCATCTACATCTTCATCTTCAATCGGAGTCTAGTGGGGTTAATTGTTGTTGAGCTTGAGCTTCATCAAGTTGAATCTCTTCATCGGAAAGTGATAAGGATGTACCTTCCTCAACTTCTTCATTGTGAATATGTTCTTCAAGGTCCAAAGTATCTTCAAGGCTTGATACGTTTTGTCTACGCTCCATGGCGTCCAAGTGATCTTTGTAGCAAATACACATCTCCAATGATGCCGGTGTAAGTTTTGTTCTTCTTATGGACAAAAGTCTTCCACTAGTTGAAAATGCGGATTCACTAGCCACCGTTGAAGCTTAAGCGCTTAGTAAATCACGTGCCATGATAGATAGAATGGGAAATTGACTTTCCCTTTCCCTCCACCAATTCAATACATCCACATTCATGAAAGCATCAACTCCAAGGCTCACCAAAAAGTTGGTTCCGATATACCTATGATAATCGGTGTTCTTGTTGGAACTTGAAGCCTCATTTCTTTGACGTTTGGTGGTTGCTTGGACAACATAACTGTATAGGTTTATCTTTGAATCCTTGCTTTTTTTGGTAGTAACAAAAGGACTAGGAGTAGTAGAAGAACTTGAGCCATATCTAGCTTCATAAACCTTATACAATCTTTCTAAATTCGCATTAAACTCACTTTTTGCCTTCATGGAAAAGTTTACATCCTTTTCATAACACTCCAAACTATCACTTATTTTTTCAATAAGTGCCTCAACGCCGCTAACATTTAAAGTGGGGTTCATTGCGGCGGCACAAGCAAAATCTGGGGGAATAAAATATTTTTTCAATTTTTTCATCGTAAATCGATTTTGGGCCACTTGATTGCTAACACACCGAGCCTTAAGACCTAAAATACCTTCATAATGATAATATCTAGTGAATTAACACAAAAAATTCCAAGTTATTTCACAAAAAACACTTGAAATAATTAAAAACTCACTAATAATTCATTTAACGGCCGTTTAGGCCAATTTTTTCATCGTAAATCGATTTTGGGCCACTTGATTGCTAACACACCGAGCCTTAAGACCTAAAATACCTTCATAATGATAATATCTAGTGAATTAACACAAAAAATTCCAAGTTATTTCACAAAAAACACTTGAAAAAATTGAAAACTCACTAATAATTCATTTAACGGCCGTTTAGGCCAATTTTTTCATCGTAAATCGATTTTGGGCCACTTGATTGCTAACACACCGAGCCTTAAGACCTAAAATACCTTCATAATGATAATATCTAGTGAATTAACACAAAAAATTCCAAGTTATTTCACAAAAAACACTTGAAATAATTAAAAACTCACTAATAATTCATTTAACGGCCGTTTAGGCCAATTTTTTCATCGTAAATCGATTTTGGGCCACTTGATTGCTAACACACCGAGCCTTAAGACCTAAAATACCTTCATAATGATAATATCTAGTGAATTAACACAAAAAATTCCAAGTTATTTCACAAAAAACACTTGAAAAAATTTGAAAACTCACTAATAATTCATTTAACGGCCGTTTAGGCCAATTTTTTCATCGTAAATCGATTTTGGGCCACTTGATTGCTAACACACCGAGCCTTAAGACCTAAAATACCTTCATAATGATAATATCTAGTGAATTAACACAAAAAATTCCAAGTTATTTCACAAAAAACACTTGAAGTAAATCTACTAAAGTTTGAACAATTTCCCAATGGTCAAACTTAGAAGATGCCAAACGGTTGTCAACTAGATCATCATGAAAATGTTGTAAAGTAGTTTTTTGACGTAAAGCACATTCAAACATTGTAAGAGTAGAATTCCATCTAGTAGGACAATCCCAATGAGGTGTCAAATATATCGAATCGGTATCTTTACATAATTTGATATACTTCTTATGTCTAGTCTTACCTCCCAAAAACACTTCCTAAAACATCTTTACAAAGTCATGCTTAACAATTTCAATCACCTTTTCACCCAAACCGCTTTGCACAACCAAGTTAAGAATATGTGCAACACATCGACCATGATAAAAAATACCATCACAAATAGGAGTATATTTTAGTTTCAAGTGGTCAACCGCTCTTGTATTATTACTTG